>JAQPPZ010010084.1:0-292347 GCA_028583015.1 Wollemia nobilis | reverse complement strand
TTTTTTATTATTAGACTCGTGACCGCTACGTGACAACGAGAATGTGGCAATAATTTTTTCCCAGGAAACGTTTGACGTTTTAATTCATTCTGACCTTCGGTGCCAACCATGGTTTTAAAGCTGGTTGCGTGGAGGTCGAGGCTTCCCTTGGCCTTTAATTTTATTGTTAGGGAGAGATCATTATTTTAAGAGTGCTACCTAATCATTTAGAGGACTTGTTTCGGGTGATGCAACGTTGGAGAGGTCACCAAAGCCCCTCATATGTGACATCACTTAATTCAAGCGTACATTATTATATAGATTACATAAGATTTTATTTATAGTTTAAGCTGACTTTTTACTTTTTATATCAGAAACTAATTATATATCTAAAAACACTGACAGTTTTCAATCCTAAAGCGTTTATCTATAAATATTTTAAATATATATATATATTTTTATTAATGCCGGTTTTTTAATAAAAAAAATCGTTTTTGTTAATGTTGACTTTTTTTAATAAAAAAAAAATTATTTACCGCAATGATCTCTTTGCCTCCCATCCCATGTCTGCCATTGTAGGAAGACATACTAATACTAATAATAATAAAACCTTATTCAAAAATATTTATTGGTAGTAGTTTAATGTTTGTAGTTGGGTTTTTTTATCTGATTTGTTTGACTGAAATCAAAGATAAAAACCTAGGCCTTATGTAGGAAGCAATTGATACCTCAACAAAATGGAAGAGTCTTGTCAGATTTTTATTTTTTATTTTTATATTTAAGGGAATCGGTTAAATTTATAGTTTTTTATTATTAAGCATGGTTTAAATTTTGGGTTGCTTCTTATAACCCTTATTCCACCTTGTTATTGTTTAACCCGCGTGAGGGAGGCCATTGGTCACTCGGAATTGGTACCACCATCATTAAACTGGCATGCATTTCGAGGATTCAAGTCAGACTATTACCTTTACAAATAGGGATGCCTCTGAGTTTAAACCTAAGGGTTCGAGGTTTTTTATCCAGATTCAAGTTAGACTATTACCTTTACAAACAGGCATGCCTATGAGTTTAAACCTAAGGGTTCGAGGTTTTTTATCCAGATTCAAGTTAGACTATTACCTTTACAAACAGGCATGCCTCTGAGTTTAAACCTAAGGGTTCGAGGTTTTTTATCCAGATTCAAGTTAGACTATTACCTTTACAAACAGGCATGCCTCTGAGTTTAAACCTAAGGGTTTGAGGTTTTTAACTTGGATATAGAAGAGAGATGTTTTTTTTAGATGAATTGGTTACAATCACAAACACACCCACCATCTCGTTAATTGTAACCCGACGTGAGATGGGCATCATCGAATGCATAGAGTTCACACCATCTTTGTCAGTCTGGTTCAACATGTGACATGAAGGGGACCACCGGACAAGCAAAAAATAGATCACCGTTATCAGTTAGGTGCAACACGTAGAGGAGTCGGATCAGGCTACTGGCATGTTGAGGAGTTGGATCAGGCTACTGGCGTGTTAAGGAGTTGGATCAGGCTACTGGCGTGTTAAGGAGTTGGATCAGGCTACTGGCTATGCATGGGCACACCCGTGGGATTGGAACCTAGGTCTCCTCTCAATAAGCGCCCCAACTTACCAATCCACCTAGACCCACGACATAGACGAGAGATGTTATTAGTCCCTATCGAGAGGATAAGGTTTATATAGGGCATATTTTATTTATTTATTTATTTAGATATAAGACATCTTTCTTAATTAAGCACTTATCTTTTTTAATTATATTTGATAATTTTGCCAATTATGGTTTTGATTTTTTTTTTTGAAAGGTCCAAGATTCAAATCACATTGTATTGAAAAAGGATAAGAAAAAGGATAAGATAGATGGTAGCCACCAAGTATTTGTTGGTTGGTTGCGCTAGTTATTCCATTTGGATGCCCTGAGGGTCAAGGTACTTTGTCGTATAACCTAACAAATTAAAATTTATAATAAAAACATCTAATATTATCGATTTTTCTGTATTAAATATATATTTATATATGCAAATTTTTTTTGGTTCTCATAAGTCAAGAATATTTGTACTTTTGCTTTATACTCTTAAAGAAGATACAAAATTTCTTAAATCATTATTATGATAAAGTTAATTTTATTTTTTCTTCCCATTGGTGTATGTGTCATCTACCACTAATGGTTATAGTTAATTATTGAATATGATTGTTGAATTTAAAAAAAAGTTATTGATTTCTTACCATTTATAAGCTTTTATATAATATGGTTACGGAAATAGAAATATTAGATTCCTATAATCACATAAGCTTAAGTTGTCTTGAAAAATGATATCATGTAATCATTTTAATTGATAGTAGTTTTTTCAACAAGTTTTACAAAATTATTGTCAACTAAAAACAATTTTATCATAATAGGATTGGTCGCTATAAGATTTCTATTTTCAAAGAGTTAATTTGCATATCAATGTGATTTAAACAAGGTCATTTACTATCTTAGTATGTGATTTTAAGTTGTTTTATAAAAAAGAGATAAACTTTTGTTTATAAAACATTTTTATTATGAACCTCTATCTTGTTTTGTACATCAAATTATATATATATAAAAAGAGATAAACTTTTGTTTATAAAACATTTTTATTATGAACCTCTATCTTGTTTTGTACATCAAATTATATATATATATATATTGTAATGGTATTGAATGTGAGTTGGGAGTGAGCCTTACATTTTCTTGTTTTAAAAAACAAGCAAATGTTACAAGTGTGAACTAATAACAAATGTAAGTAGGAATCAAAGTGCAAGCAAAGAGGGAGCATCACTTTTTCTTGTTATAGATATTAAGAAAAATTTAAAAATTAGAGGGTTATTGTGAAAAAATCTAGGTAGCATAGTAGGAAAGTTATTTTTGAAAGTCCTAATTGGAAGTAAGGATGTCTTAGTTAAAAGTATGGATATTGTACTTGAGGACAAGAGAAAGAAAGACATATGTGGCAAACCTTATCTAGGTAGCGGATATTATAGTATAAGTGATTATCGAGGATAAGATAATTGAGCACGATATAATGGTTCCTAAAAGTAGAAGGTTAATATGTAAGTTCCACCAATACTCACCAAGTTTTTTGAAGATTTCAAATTGGATCAAGTATAAGTGGGGATTGAATTCATATTAGTTTATGACTTTTCTTCTAAAAATATTCTTCCTCATTGTCTTTATAATATACATCCCAACTTGCTGGTCTGAGTTTTGAGGTTTATGTGTTGAGTTTTCAGTTTGTGATTTTGTTTGATTTGAAGGTTGCAATAGGGATTTTGATGAATTTTTGCGTTCATATAATGACCATCATGCATAATAACAAAATACACAAAGAATAACTGACAATAAATGTTGAGCAAGGAAGAAATCATTTATTATGACCTAAAAAGTACAGTACTGTACTTGCAAAAATTACATAGGAAAAGTAAGCTGTAGAATTTATTTGCTCATAACTTGAGCTCTGGTACTCCGATTTTGTCACCGTAAAGTGCAGAAGGACCACCCAATGTAGCCGCCCAAGTTGTGACCCTCAAACTTGTGAAATTATGCCATGCTTATTTTTGCATGCACTCCAGGGTGGCTGGAAATAGATGTACGACTAGCTAAAAGGTTTGACCTTATCTAGAAATTTGTGCCCCACTCCAAATGACTTCCAAATGCCACTAAAATGATTAATTGGTGAGTTGAATAGATTGGTAAATTACCCAGAATGATTCAAGGATGCATTTCTCAGCTATGAACAAATGACACAATTCCCTAGGCATCCATATGCTGTACGACCAACTCCAACATGGCATCCAACACTCCAAACTAAATCAAAATGACACTAAACCAGAAGAAATATGACCAAAATAATACAACCTCGATGGTCAGTTTGTCAACCCAGATGATTCTATAAATTAGCAAACCCTTGTCTGCCTTTGGTAAGCTCAAATAATTCCTCTGTATTGAGAAATTCAATCTATGATCAGCTAGAGATGATCTCCCACATTTGAAATTGCTAATCTTGCTAAGAAATCCACTCTCAACAAGCCCTGTGATCTTCTGGTGAAAATCCTTGAAAAGCTTCTCCAAAAAAACATAAATTCTTCCATATTCAAAATGAGACCCAACGTGAAAATATGAGGTGAGGGTCGAATTAGGGTTTGGGCGTCATATTTGCCTTGGGTTTTTAAAATTTAAATGATGTATTTTAATACATGTAAAGGGGCCACGCCCACCCCCATGTCCTAGTCGAGTCAATTTTTACCTTTTAAGTTATAACTTAACATTATAATTCATCATTATAGCATGTTCCCCTTTCCTAGCGACCATCTACCTTGGTCAACACTTGTAGTTGATAGAATTAAGCCCTCTAATTGGTAAAATATCCTGTGCCAAGGTAAAACTGACCTCCTGAACCAAAACTAAATCTCTGCCATGGATTAAAATAGTGAGATCTTCACCAAATTGAGTTCCACACCATTTTTTTAGCCTAGGGGACCCCATGACTAGGCTAACAGGTTCTTATTTCTCCTACTATTGAGAAGGGGACATTACAGTCTTGTGCGATTTTCAATTTAAGGATAAAATTATAGATGGTGGTCTATGATTTAGGGGAAGAGATACATTATATGTAAGACCACAAATTGAGAATTGTTTTGTGGAGATGGAGACTATTTAAAGGCTTTAGGTGTGGATTAGGTTTTTGGGCTTCCATATCAACTTATCAATAAGGTTTTGAAGAAGATTAGAAATACTCTAAAGGAGTTCATCCAAGAGGGACCAACTACTAAGGAGAGAAGGCATGTTGTATACACTTGAAATTATGTTACAATAGATATTTCAAAACCTTTATCATAGTCCATTAAAATTAAATCTAAACCAAGAGAATTGGGATCAACAAGCATAATAGGAAAACAATGCAATTTGACGTCATAATTATGATGAGACTAGACACATAGCCAGAGATTGCAAAGTGAAACGATGAGAAAAGAGAAAAATATTTAGGTAGGAGATTAATTTCAATATCAAGTAAGGAGAACATATCATAGTAGAAGTTGGAACAAGTCAATGTTTTCCCGCTCCTAAAAAATTGGTAAAGAAAGCCCCTCTACATTGCCAAATGGTGAAGGCCATTATAGTTTACTCGAGTCAACCATTATAAGACAAAATGACATAAGGTATGAGAAAATATAATGCATAAGTTCAAATATAGGAGTTCAAGGTGCAAAGGAAGATGGGAAGATAAATTTTAATGGAAAAGTGCAAGAGTAATCTAGGTGAATCATATTCATTTTTTTCAAAATAGTATAAAATCCTCTCCTTGCAATAAAAATAAAAGTAGCAAGGAGTGTATCCCTTTCACTTTAAGATTTCAAGAGTAGCATAACAAATAAATGCATGTGGAGGATATCCATGGAAATTTAGGGTTTTCAAGGCATAACAAAGTAATTACTATGAAGGATCATCCTTGTATTTTACGAGGCAACATAAAGAAGAACTATTTATGAGGTTATTCCTTGTGTTTTAGATTCTTTAGGGTAACAAAAAAATTTAGAAGATATATCTCATTGTGAATTATATGGAAAATTTGAAAAGATTGATGAAGATGAAAATGTTGTTAATAATGGAAAAAGGAGAGGAAAACCTTCAAAGCAAAAACAAAGAGAAAAAGAAACTCAAAGGGATCACAATTTGGGAAACCAAAAATAAATATCACGTGTTAACAAGAAGTGGGGCTAAGCCCACTAATAAAAAAAAAGTGATGATTAAAATGGTATCATGGAATATCGGGAGTAGAAATAAGAACTAAAAAATAGTTATCAAGGAATTGATAGCTTATATAGTCCCAAGAGCGATGTAAGGATGAATTCAAAAATATTTGGAAGATGAGGGATTGTCTAGCAGATTCTTCTATAAGATCTTCTGGAGAAATTGTGATGATATGAAACAAACACAAATGAAATGGACAATTGGTAGAAGCAAAAAGTATTTGGGTTGCTAGTCTATTTTGCAAGAAATAGTGAAACATAAAAGTTGGGGTTATAAATGTATATGCTCTAACTATAATTATAGTTACTCCTTGTAAAAGATGTTGGAAAGACCTTAGCATATTTATATTGAATATAAAGATGATTCAAAATTGTGTTCTATAGATTCTTAAGATGATTTCAACATAACCCTATCTCCTTTAAAAAAGAAGGATAATATTCCTAAATAATCTAAATCAATGCAAAATTTTGCTAATAACCTTTAAAATGCAATTATATAAAAAATTATACTAAAGTGAGTTCTAAAATGCAACTCTAAAATGGATTGTTTTGAAGTCAGTTTAAAAATATTAAATGCCAATGATTTATAAATTCCAGGCTCAACCCTAATCATCAAACCACTAAGTTTTTTTTTATAATTTTTTACAATCCATTTTCCTTTCCTAACAGAGAATCTGATTCAACATTATGGTAAACACATGAATTGTGTTATTGGATGCAGTTGGAATGCCGCAATAACTTTTTCTTGTATAAAATGTTGGTACGGCCGTTTTTTTTTTTTGGCTCAACCCTAATCATCAAACCCTATTTTTTATAATTTTTTACAATCCATTTTCCTTTCCTAACAGAGAATCTGATTCAACATTATGGTAAACACATGAATTGTGTTATTGGATGCAGTTGGAATGCCGCAATAATATTTTCTCACATGTATAAAATGTTGAGTAAAACGTGCACACAGACGTTTTAATTGACCTTAGAGCTGTTTGCGTGGATGTGGAGTTAGATATGAAATAACCATATTTTAGGGTTCGTTAAAGTAATTGGTTTTGACTGTGAAACAATTAAATGTTGTCATATTATTTTGGTTAATGAATCCTCTATTAAATATTTTGAGTTGTTTATGGACTTAGTTCATTATTTTTACATTTATTTGTTATTTTTGTGGAGTTATTAGAAAGATCGTATTGAAAAGAAAATAAATAAATAAAAATTTAAAGGTATTTAATTATAATAAATATATTTTTTTAGTTTGGAGATATTTTTTTGTTTGTAATCATGGATTTTAAATCATTATAATCATCCAATGAGATTATTAAATTTAAGATATTTTCATTAATATTATCCTCAAGAAGGATTATTATGGGCATTTTAGAATTCAAAACTATAATTTTTTCATTAAAATATTTGAGTATTCTTTTATCTCATAAAGGAAAGAAGAAAGAGCTTTGGGGTTTAATATTGAAAAGAATGAAATTTTGTTTGGCAATTTAGAAAGGAAAGTTTTAAACCTTGGTTGGGTTGATACAACTCATAAAGACTACATTGCAATCCATTCTTATGTATATAATGTCACTTTGAAGAATGTTGATAGGTATAGCATTTGAATTTGATAAAATCCACAAAGATTTTCTTTGAAAATGATGTTAATAAAAAATTAAGTTCTCTACAAGTGGGATAGGATTTGCAAAGGAAAGAATATTGGAGAGGAATGCTTGCAAAATTGTAGACTTATGATTTTGGTATTAGGGCAAAACTCAACAAGAGATTATTCAAAGATCAAGGAAAGAGTTGGTCAAGAATACGACTTCAATAATATGTAAGTTATCTTGATGCAATGAAATTATCTAGGAAATGAACCTTACCTAAAGGATCATCAACATGAAACTACATATCAAATAAATTGCAGTTGATTAAAAAACATAATATATGGTTAGTCAATGAGGAGAATTATGCAATTTTTTAGTCTAAAGCTTGGTTGAAACCTTATCCTCTTATGTCTAATTCAAAATGACAACGATTAGATCGGGCATGTCTTGCTTGTAAAGGTCCAAAGGTCAAATATTATATTAATGTGAGCAACAACTCTAGATCATAGATTTCTATTAGCAACTTAGTTGAAGGATAACTTGAAAAAATAGCATATGAGCTTCAAAAGATGTTTCAAGTGTTTTTTTAACTATTTATATATGAAAGGATGAGTTGCTTTGGAATCTATCAAAATATGGTGGATAATCCATAAAGTTGGGATAAGAGGATTTAAAGCAATCAAAATTTCCTACTCCCATAAGAGGTCCTCCCCAAGGCCTCAACTTTCCTTTGGTTTGTAGTCCAAAGCAAGATTCTTACAAGAGTGAGTCTATAAGAAAGAGGATATCATGGAAACATGGATCTAGAAACATCATTACTTCTTTGTTGTCCCTTTTCTTACACCATTTGAGTCTGCTTTTTCAAAATTATGAAAAGTTATTGGTAGCTCCATCAACATTGAAAGAGTTGATGAAATGTTAGACTAATGATTTCGAAGCCAAAGCATTATGTATTCCTTGGGGATTGGTCTTACTAATATTTGTTGGAAATTATGGCTTGAAAAGAATAATAGAATCTTTTAAAATAAATCTAAAAATCATGCCAAAGTTTGAATATACATGGAATGGTCATATGTGACAAAGGAGTTAACACAAGATTTTATTTGATCTATAGTTAAACGGAAATGTCCAAAAAAATATTTTATCAAAATTATTTTTGATCTCTATCTATCTATCTATATATATATATATAATTCTAGTGGAGGTGGTGTTTTTCAAAATATTGAAGGTAAAATTCTCCTCACTTATTCAAAATCATATAGAACTTCAACTAACAACTATGTGGAGGTTAGGGCACTTTTTATAGGGATAAAAAAATATAGTTAAAGAAACATAGAATTAATTTTAATTGAGGGAAATTTACAACTTATCATTAATGTTGTAAAAAAAAAGAAGGTATTGTATAGAAATAACATTATTGTTGATTCTCATCAACTAGTGTTGGAGATAGACTCTTGAAAATATGAGAGAAATGATAAAATGGGAAAAAGGGCTATGCCCCAATCACCATGCATACTATAATATAGGAGGGCAATGTTGTTTAAGGGGATCAAAGGGCAACAATTTTCCACTAATTGCATAAATTATAATTGCACTATTTGGATCTCATAAAATGCAGCTTTGAATTCCTTAAGGCCAAAAGATATTTACAATGGATCCCACAACTCCAATTTATAGGAAATTTCACCCATAAGTTACTCGGGGTGAGAAACTATTATTTCTAGTAAAAATAAATATTTGGGGCACCTTTAACAAAATGATGCACGTTTAAATATCATATGCCTCTAATTATACCTCAACAAGGCTTAGAAGACTTCCATCATGAGTTATGGTACCATTACATGCCAAAATATAAAATTTCAAAGATCTTTCTTGGGATTCATACTTTATTTTTACCCCATTGTTGGTCTATAAGAGATTCACTTCATGAAGCAAGTAAGTTACTCCATTCTACTAGTGATCACTAGCATTTCCCTAACATTTTACTTCTGTAAGACAATCACTTCATTTTGCTAGTAGATCATTGTTGAAACAAATTAACCTTTATGGAGCAAATTGATACTTATCTTTAGCTTAGACAAAATTTGAGGGGTTTTGGAAGGTATCAACTAACTGATTTTATTGTTTTGTATACTTCCAAAATTGTGAATTTCCTAAGGTTCTCCCTAACCACTATAATTTTGGCAAGTTCATAGGGCACCAATCTCAATTGACAAGAGATCCTAGTTTTTGCTTTCATCCTTTAGGTGCAAAGTATTTAAAATTGGAATCCATACAAAATTATGGTTCTCCCTATTCATCATATATGAAAACAAAATTAATAGTTTTTGTCATTCTTCATCTCCTAGTAGCTTGATATTTGTAAGTCCCTCAACATCTCCTACCAAGTCCTTATATGGGTTCTCTAAAAACCCATCCTACTTTCCCACTAGTTCTTGTAGCTTAGCATATAGTGGCTCCAATATCTTGAGTTGTTCAATTGCATATTTATATTCAACTTTGGTTTTTTTCTCTTCAAACATTGCATCGATAATATCATCATTGAGGAGCTTCCTCCATGGGTCAAAGATGTCAAGCAATCTAACAATGACGAGCCATTGAATTTTGTTTATCGTTTCGTGCATTAAGGTTTTTAAAGAGGCTAATACTTCCTTGAAGTTTTATAGGTCTCTCTATGCATCAATGATCTGCTTTAGCTTGTTGACCATGTATTTATGCTATTCCTAACTACTAGGCTTATGTTATGAATATTGTATTTGGAACTTTGAGCACTTCTTAGTACCTTTCCTTTGCGACCAATTGTTCTTCAAACTTTTTGAAGGTTTCCTCCACTTAGGTACTTTTCTATGTAGGTGGTAAACTCAAGTACCTTTTAGCACTTGCTATTTTAGCTTTGATGCCATCCTAGAGGGACTTCACCCTTTTGATCCCAAAAACTTGTCTTGGATCTGTCATTGCTGCTCTTTATTTCAATGGTATTATCTCTTTAAGAGCTCATTAATATTTTAATCCCTCGCTTGATAGGCTTATTAAAGTTGTTTTACCTAGTCTTCAAAATGGTATTTGTCTTGTTCATTTTGCTTCCTCAACTAATCTTACCCTTGTACAAGACATTATGAGATATCCTCTAGTTATTGCCTCTTTTTATAAAAATTATCAAGATGGGACTTAAGGTCCTCAACCTCCTTCTTTAGCTAATCCTTCTTAATGTCATCCTTCCTTAATGTCTCATTATCTTGTTGGATTTACTCTTTTTTACCTTTAAATCAACCACTTTTACCTTTAGATATTTATTCTATTTCTTAAATGCTTCATACTTCATTGTTAGTTCATCAAATTGTATGGCCCGATCAATCAAAAAGTTGATTTGTAAGTTGAATCACTTGGTATGCATATGTTTGGCTTAGATATAGCTTGAAAAACCTAGCAGTGAAGTCAACAAGGGATGTAGTAGTTCTAGAAGGGTTGTTTTACACTACTTTTACAATGAGGACTTTGTTTCCTCCATATGCTAGTTGTGAGTGTGTGGTGGTAGAAGCCTAAGAGGTTTTATCCTTCAATTTATTATACTCTTTGTCTGGTCTTAGATATATCATTTAATTATCTAGGAAAACTTATATTAATCTACTTGCAAGGAATAAATAGAAATCTCTACTACTTAACTAGAAAGTAACTAGAAAGTAACTAGAAAGTAAATCAAACTTGCTAAAATGAAATATTATTCTAGAAAAAGGAATTGGAAACTAATTTAGAATAAGTAATTGAAAATCAACTAAGCTTATTACATTCTTACTAGAAATGAAAAGGGTATTGCTAGAAAATTGTAATAAACCTACTTACTAGAAAGGAAAGAACAAAAAAGTAATTGGAAACTAATCTAGAATAAGGAATTGAAAATAAACTTAGCTAATTATATTCTTGCTATAAATGAAAAGGATGTTGCTAGAAAATTGTAATAAACCTACTTACTAGAAAGGAAAGAATAGAAAATGAATTGAAAACTAATATAGAACAAGGAATTGAAAATCAACTAAGCTAATTACATTCTTTATAGAAATGAAAAGATGTTGCTAGAAAATTGTAATAAACCTACTTACTAGAAAGAAAAAACAAAACTAAGAAATCAAATTTTAATCTATGGAAAGCAAAGCATTGAACACTAACTGAACTAAGTGTTGAGTTTCAAAGATTATGTACATAATAAAGGTTTTTGAGTATGAAATAAATACTATTGAGTATTAGATTTGTGGATAGGGTTGATGAGTGATAATTTTGTGAGAGAAACTATCCTAATTTGTTACACTAAAAAGAATTTTAAAAATAAGGTTAGTACCTATACTAAAAATGTAATCTTGAAGTGTGGTCTATTCTACTTAGTGACTGGTAGGAATCCACTTACCTTCACTTAGCTTGGGTGGATCCTTGCTTAGCTAGTGAAGAGGTAAACTCCGTCTTTCTAACTAAAGATATCTACAAAGACAATTTTGTAAAGAAATTAGAACCAATCATATTGTATTATTGAGGAAAAAAGTTATATAGATCTTATTGTATTTTTGAACTTTTCAACCTTGTTCCAACTTCTATACCTTGACTAACATTCAATACTAGTAGAATTATTAGTCATCCCCCAAAACATCAACTATACGAGGAGGAATATTTGCTAAAAAAGTTCTTGTCCTATCCTAAACTAACTTTCTTGTTTGTATTCTAATTTTGTTCAAGATATTTAATAGAATCATGTATGGACAATTACACTTTATTATTTGTAAAAAATATTTTTTAATTATGATAAAACAACCAAGAAAACCTAACTAGGAAGACAAAATAGATTACCACAATGACTAAAGTGCCACATGGGTGGAACTATATTTAAATCTACACAAGTCTATTATTGGTCAACAACATGGAACAATAATTTGGTAGTTTATGAAATAGCCATGCAAAATTTGAAACTAGTTTTGATCCATCTTCAAAAATCATTAAAAACTTTCCAAAAATATTTTATTACAAAAACATATACAATCAAGCTAGAAAATGCCATAAATTTGTTACAATTATGTAGTGTTTTGGGTGAGCTATGAGCACTTGCTAAACAGGTAGGTTGTGGGCTAGCTATGGGCGTAGGCTAGATGAGTAGGCTATGGGCCAACTATAGATATAGGCTAGATAGACGATTGCGAGTATGCTCCTACAGGTTCTAAACAACCGCTATGGGTAGGTTGTAGGTTGCAGATACCCATACTGTTGGAATATATTACATTATTGGTACATGCTAATGTACCATCTTGGGTATATTATTAGATTAGGAGAGTGTCTTAGATTAAGGCTAGAGTATTTACTTTATGTATTGTAATAAATGCACAAATATTATAGAATGTGCAATTATGTAAATGTGCATGGTGTCCACATGTACATGAGTCTATAGGATAGGAATATGAAGAGTCATAGGAATATGGAAGGCCAAGAGTCATATCACTATATATAGGCCTTTAGTAGTAGACGAAGAGGTGAGAGTTAGTAGAGTAGAGAGATAGTAGTTACAATGTAGAACTTGTATGAAGAATGGAGCATTGAGATCTCCACATATTGTAACAAGTTCAAATTTTAGTGAGATTTTATTAATGGCTATTTCGTGAATTATTTTAGAAGTTTCTCATGCTATTTACAGGCTTATTATATTTCTATTATCATAGATATAACATTGCATGATTATTTCATTACTTGTGGTTGCATTTCCTTTAAGTTTATAGCATCAAAATCTAATAGTGGTATCCGAGCGCTAGGTTGATTGATAGAAAATAGAGAGAGCCACAAGAGAGATTGAGAGGAGATAGAAAATCTCATTTTTAGAATTTTTGGAATTGCATTTGGCTAGAGTATTTCCACAGAGTTGCTGAAAAACTTGTGAAGATTTGGACTCAACATTGATTCCACTAGATTGATAAATCAACTAGTGAAGTTCATTTTTTTTAGATTCAAAGAAATTTTTATTATCATTTTCTAATACTTTGTTGCAGAAAAGAGGAAATTCAAAGGAAGTTGAGAAGCTTCCCACAAGATAAAGGAATAATATATTCTTTGGAATCAATCCAATACTTGAAGCAACAAGTTGAAGATTGAAGATTTTGGAGGCCTAAAGGAAAAGGTCCCATTGCAAGATTTATAGGATTTGCAGATAGAAGAATGAGGAGACTCAAGAAAGAGATCTCCATAGAATATTGAAGAGAAGACCCAAAGGAGGTCCCATTGAAGAACTTTCAGATTTAGAATATTGAAGATAGAGAAGGACTACAAAATATCCTATTGCATATTTTAGAAGCAATAGATTTTAGAGATCCAAGAAAGAGATCTCATTGCAAAACTTCCATAGTTGAAGATTGGAGAGATCAAGGAAAGGTCTCATTGAAGTTTTGAGAATAAAATAAGCTATATAATTTAAAGGCCCAAGAGAAGAAGACCTCAAGGATACTTGAAAGGAGAAATAAGGAGAAGGCTAGGAGAGCCTCATTGAAAATTTTGAATAAGGAGAAGGCTAGGAGAGCCTCATTGAAAATTTTGAAGAAGGCCATTGAAGGAGATTTGAATAAGGCCATTGGAGGAGATTTGAAGAAGGCCATTGGAGGAGATTTGAAGATAACTCAAGGGAGAAGATTTCTAGTAAGGAGAAGTTCCTGATAGAGAAGAATTTGGGACAATTGTCACCATCCGATAACAAGCCCAAAAGAAAGAAGGATTTGGAAAGAATTTTACCAAATTTTGGAGGAGATTTTTGAAGACCTCAAGACATTTGGGTTCTTGAGAAGAAGGCCAACAAAGAGGCCAAGATTGAAGTAAAAATTCAACAAGGAGATTGAAGGAGAAAAGATCTAGAAGAGACCATTAGATTTTTTAAGTTTGAAGATTGCCATTGAAGGTTTGAAGGCTGACTTGGAGAAAAGGAAGTTGCCAATTTTTATAGAAAAAATTGAAGATTTAAAGATAGCTACAAATTGGAGGATTTTCCTACCAAATTTTAGAGATTAAAAGCAACACATTAGATAACATATTAGAGGATAAATTGACTGCGTAAGAATCTAAATATTTTAGAGATTCGAGGATAAAAATAGAGTAGCATTTGGGCAACATTAATAGCTACTAATTTTTAGAAATTTAGATAACATCTTGGAGGATATTTGAAGCTACAAAACCACATTTTCGGGCAGCAAAGTAATAGGGATTAAAGCTGCAAAATAGACAAAGTTTAGGGAAAAAAAGCATATCAAATTAAAAATACAAATTAGAAGAGGTTAAGATCTATTTTGGATAACAAGGAAGAGCTATAAAATTAATCAAAATAAGGGCAGCATTTAGGTGATCCAAATCACCAAGAAACCCATCACCATACGGAGTCAAAAAGGTATGCAACGTTGGTGTGAAAGATTCCTTATTTGAAAATTTAGATTTATCTTATTATTAAGTTTTAAAAGCACCAAATTCAAAGGTTTAAAGTTGCAAGAGGAATGTTTCATGTTTATGTATTCAAGGGTGCAGAAGATAGTATTTACAAAGGATTAAAACCTATACAAAAGAAATACGAGTTAGATATATTTCAAAGGAAAAAATATCAACTTCCTACTATCTATTGAAAGAAAATAAGATATATATATTTTTTGATTGGTAGAAAGGGTGTTGAAAGGTCCCTGAACCTTGTACAAGAGGAATTACATGAATTCCAGATCGACCGAGGTGGTCCAAGAAATAAAGATCAAAGGGCGAGCAAACCTCCACACGAGGAAAGGTGTCGCGAAATCACGACCAGTTTGGTGATGTCGCAAAATCACGACAAGTTGCGCTGTTGCAGCCAAGAGAAGAAGGGATGTCGTGAAATCGCGACTAGAAACACCGTCGGAGCCGAAGGGGGGAAGGTGTCGTGATATCGCAACAAGTTGCAAGGTTACTGCCAGAAGAAAGGAAGTGTCACGATATCACGACAAGTTGCTGGGTTGGAGCCAGAAGAAAAGAAGAGGCACAAAATCGTGACATGAAGCAAACCCGCGACCGGACGAAAAAGGTGTCACGAAATCGCGACAAGAAGTAAGACCGCTGTCGAAGAGAAGAGGTGTCACGAAATCGCGACAAGAAGTAAGACCGCTGCCAAAGAGAAAAAGAGTCACGAAATCACGACATTTATGGAAGACCGCTACCGAAGAGAGAAGGTGTCACGAAATCGTGACATGATGGAAGACCGCAGCCGAAGAGAAAAAGTGTCACGATATCGCGACAAGATGGAAGACCGCTGCCAAAGAGAAAAAGTGTCGCGATATCACGACAAGATGGAAGACCGCAGCCGAAGAGAAAAAATGTCACGATATCGTGACAAGATGGAAGACCGCAGTCGAAGAGAAAAAATGACGCGATATCGCGACAAGATGGAAGACCACAGCCGAAGAGAAAAGGTGTCGCGATATCACGACAAGATGGAAGACCGCTGCCAGAAAGAAAAAGTGTCGCGAAATCGCGACAAGATGGAAGACCGCTACCAAGGAAAAAAAGTGTCACGATATCGCGACAAGATGGAAGACCGCAGCCAAAGAGAAAAAATGTCGCGATATCGCGACAAGATGGAAGACCGCAGCCGAAGAGAAAAAATGTCGTGATATCGCAACAAGTTGCAAGAAAGAGAAAAAGTGTCACGATATCACGACAAGATGGAAGACCGCTGCCAAAGAGAAAAAGTGTCATGATATCGCGACAAGATGGAAGACCACAGCCAAAGAGAAAAAGTGTCGCGATATCGTGACAAGTTGCAAGAACGCACCCGAAGAGAAAAAAGTGTCGCGATATCGCGACAAGTTGCAAAAACGCACCCGAAGAGAAAAAGTGTCGCGATATCGTGACATGTTGCAAAAAAGCGCCCGAAGAGGAAAAGTGTCGCGATATCGCGACATGTTGCAAAAATGCGGCCAGAGAGAAAAAGTGTCGTGATATCGTGACATGTTGAAATTTCACGGCCAACGGTGAAAGGTGTCGCGATATCGTGACCAGTTGCCAAAACACGGCCGAAGGGGGAGAAGAAGGAAGAAAGGATGCGAAAACTCGACCAGTTCCATGAGCAAACAAACCCGGTCCCCTGCCAACCACTCACATTGTGCAGACATTGGTACTTATAGAAGCGTCCCTTAGGCCAATGGGAAAGGAGTCTCTCCAAACATGAATGTCAGATTCGCCAACTCCCTTGTTAGCAAGCCAGTCCATAGCTTTGTTTCCTTCCCGGTACTGATGCTTAATGACTAATTTTGGGTAAATGTCGATTAGTGCCTTGCATTCTTGGAAGATCGAAACAAGGGCCCAGGGAGGCACAGAGGTCCCATTGAGCCAGTTGATACAGTGCAGTGAGTCTCCTTCTATGATGAGTTTATTGATGGTCAAGCCTTCCAAAAGAATCAAGCTTTGGAGTAGAGCTCGAGCCTCTGCCATATTGTTAGATTGAATTCCCAGGTTCTGGGTAAAGGCCAAAATTATTTCTCCTCTGTGATTTCTAAGAATTCCTCCTCCGCCAACCGCTCCTGGGTTGCCTTTGGCCGCACCATCAAAATTAAGCTTGTGCCACCCAAGTAGGAGGTAAGACTCACTTGATGATGGACATGTCAACAAAAGTACAGGGTGTGGTAGAGAAATTGGAAAGATTGAAGAGTTTTGATAGGTCCGATTCAAGGCCAGGAGGGGGGGTTTGGAAGACGAGACAAGAGAGGCATTCTCCGTAGCAAGGGCCAAGATTTTGGCAACAACAATCTTCTTATCAGTGGCTTGGTTTTTGAAAATTCTAGCATTTCTCTCAAGCCAAATCTGCCATAGGAAGATGTGAAGGCAAGCTTGCCACATGAATTTAAGTTGATTGCTCTTGAAAGGCTGGGGCCATTGTTGAAAAAGGAGGGGAATGGAATGAGGGAGGGCTACGGAGATGTCGAAGGTGTTAAGAACCTGGTTGAGCATTGCAAGAGAGAAGGGACATTCCAAAAAGACATGCGAATTTGACTCACAGGCGTTTTTACACAGGATGCACCAATTGGGGATGAGTAACCCTCTGATTATCAAGTTGTTAGTGGTGAGGATTCTATTTTGGATGGCCAACCAGAAAAAGAATTTGACCTTGGGAATGATCTTGGGAACCTAGACCTGATTAGATAAGTCCCGACCATCATTGGGAGTTTCTTGACTATAGTAAGCTGATTTAACAATGAAATTCCTTGAATCTTCAAGGTTCCAGACCATGGAATCATCTTTGTGAGAGCTAGGGATGATACAAGTCCTCAGCAAGTTTTGTAACCGCCTGAGCACCTCTGTGATATGCCTAGGCCCATTAAGAGCCATGTGTTTCCATTCAGGTCTTGTAATGCCTGGGTTAATGAAATGACACACCTTATATCCAAAGGTGGCTTCGGTGACCGTCTTGAGCACTGCAAGATGAGGATATTGGTTGAGAGGTTTGTCACGGATCCACATGTCGTCCCAAAAATGGATGGTAATTCCAGTTCCAAGACACCACCTTAAGCCTTCCATGATGATCTTCCTTGTTTTGGTGACGCCATTCCAGAAATGAGATCCACTAGGAAGGTTGTGCTCTCCAAGAAAAGGAACCTGATGGAGGTACTTAGCTTTGATGATGTCAATCCAAGTGACTTTTTCATTGGTGGTAAGTCTCCAGGACTACTTGGCAATGAGGGCCATGTTCATCCGCTTGATGTCCCTAAATTCGAGTCCTCCATCCTTTTTCTTGGAACAGACCCTATCCCAGGCAACAAGTGAAAATTTATTCTTGTTTTCGTTTCTCGCCCAAAGGAATCTGCGTTGAATTTGCTCAATTTTTTGGCAAATGGAAGCTGGAGCTTTGAAGATAGATAAGAAAAAAATAGGATATATATAGAAAGAAAATAAGATATTATTCTAAAGTAAATATTGGATATACTATAGAGCAACACAAATCCATCCAAAAGGTATAGTATTGGTATAATTTTAGAAGCTTGGAATCACCAATGGAAAGTTAACCAAGAGTTCAACCAACTAGAAGACATAGTAGAGAGTTTCCAAGGAGGATAAGGTAACATTGAATCCACCATTATCACAACTTTCAAAGAGAAGAGGTACCATTACCACGTCCAAAAGGAAAATCCACTTTCTTATATAGAAAATGTGAAAATTTGAAGCACAGGGGGGCAAGTATCTCTGCATTTCTATGTACAACAATAAGGTTTAATTACCATAGCACCCCAACCAATCAAAGGAAGTGCAATAACCAAACATATTCCACCATTGGAATTTTAAAAATGCAACAAAGAAAGAACCTATGTAGTGTTATACATTATTGAGCATTCAAAAAACAAAGAGATGTTGCAAAGGAGGCCTAAGGCTCATCATTGAAGAAGCCATATTGAAGAAGTTACAACGCCAAGTAAATAATGTTACACTAAAAAATAACACTATGTTAAAGAGAGCGTATGAAGAAGGAGTTATACTTCATAAGTGCCATGTGGAAGAAGGGTTATGAGTATTAGCACCACCTAGAAGAATGTTATAGTGCAAAGAAGAGTGCCATTTGGAGATAAGATAGTGCCATACCTAACACAAGAGAGTTTATGCAACTTGTAAGGAAGATAAAGTGTATTAGGAGGATAAAGAACATTACATAAGGAAGTTACAATGCTTAGAGGGTGAAGAAGTTGAAGAGCCACTGCCACCAAGTGTCACATAGCCAAATAAAACTCCAAGGGAAGTGCAAACACATGCCTTGCATGAATGACAAGTCTTATATTTACCCATGCAATAAGAAGACATACAAGGAGTACGTAGAGCATAATAGGGAAGAGCAAAGTGGAGGTAAACCCAACATACAGTGAGGAGAACATAACCATCAAGTGCAATTGGAGAGCACATTGAAGATAGTCAACATTTTGAAGTGCCAAAAGCAAGTGCAATTAATGCTATCATAAGCATTGGAGAAGGAGAATTGAATAGCATCTCAAGACAAGTGCAACTTGCAAGGAAGTCAAAGGGAGGAATACTTCAGACTCAATGCATGCCAAAGATAAAGAAGGTATTGCATTTATTTTAATCAAAGTGTAATTTTACTTTTTTACTAAGGTTAAAACTAGTTAATATTTAATGCTTGATATTAATTAGATAATTGGAGATATAAGGAATTAATTTGATAGAGTACAACCTTAAATGCTTTATTAAAATATTTGAAAGCATTTTTGAAGCAAGGAAGGTTTAATCAAAAAGCATTTGAATTAGTTTATTCTAGCACAAGAAATATTCGCAATTAACTCATTTGGAGGAAAAAGGAATTCTACATAGAAATTAAATTTAAAAATAACCATAGTTTCTAAATTTCCAAATAGGAAGATATAAGGAGTTCTACACCAAAATTTAGATCATTAAAATTTAGAAAATTAAACTTTTGAGAATTGAAAGAAGCAAAGTATAGATACTATTCTATTGAACATTGAAGAGGCTTATTATAGAAAGTTGAAAAATTGCATTTTGAATTAGTCTCTTGCTTAAATTTATGAGACATTAGAAATCCAACTTGAAAGGTGTTTAAAACAAAGAACCTTATCAAAAATTGAAGGTGCACCATCAAATTATATTTAGCTTTATACTTATTAATTCATAGGGAGAAATAAGGTGAAAAATTGAAGTTGAACAATAGGGAGATAAAAGGGATTCAACTCAAAGAAACTAAGAAAGCTAAGCATACTTTCAAAACATATTGCACTCAAAATCATTTGGTAGATACAAAGCATTTTATAAAACTTGAAGAATTGAAAAGATCTTATCAAATTTGATCTTTTACTAAAACACTTGGGAGTTAACAAATATTCTACCTAGAGATTTAAAAAATTAAACCTTTATCAAAAACATTGATTGAATATTAATATTCTCAAGGTATTAAAAAAATTTGATAATTAAATAAGTCCATTGAGTTTTATCTCAAAAAATTTGGGAGTCATAAGGAAATCAACATCAACAGTTTCCTAAAAGATAAAAAATTATGTCAAAACTATTCTTAATATAGAATTCTAAGGAGAAAAAATGATGTCTACTTCAAAGAATACAATGAATAATGGTATGAAAAACATCAATAGAAAGTAGAAATTGGAATCAAGAATTTACTTACAAAGTCTCAAGGACACTTAGATCTTACTTCAAAAGTGATCTATAGTGAAGCCTTAGAAGAAAACTTTAGAACTCTCGAATATTATCTACATGCTAGAATCACTGAAGCAATTGATAATAAAAAGGATGATATTCAAATTCCTTTAGACATTGGTAGCATATTATATATGGCATTACTTACATTCAAAGTTACAAAAAAGATAATGTAGAGCAAAAGCAATTGATTGAATCACTTAAAGAGAAAACAAAAAGTAGATGAATCCTTCTTAGGAAAGATATTTCAATCCTCATGCATTATTGATACTTCAAGTTCTTCTAACTCAAGATCTTATCATGATGATTTAAGTGTTTGTTCAAAGTACTAAATAAGAATTGTGATGAAAAGGACAAAGGCAAAGAGAAAATATTTTTATAGGAATATGATAATAACATGATAGTTCGTGTAAGCACAAATACTGACTCTAATAAAGAAGATAAAGAAGAAGAGGAACCTGACAAAGGAGGCTTACAATGCAAATTAAATTGAAGACAAAACGAAGACCATATTGAAGACTAAAGTCTTCAATAACCAAATAAGGTAATACACGGGGGGTTTTGAAATATATTATATTATTTGGTACATGCTAACATACCATCTTGGGAACATTATTATATTAGGAGAGTGTCTTAGATTAAAGCTTGAGTGTTTACTTTATGTATTGTAATAAATGCACAAGTATTATTAGAATGTGCAATGATGTAAATGTGCATGGTGTCCACATGTACATGAGTCTATAGGATAAAAATATGAAGAGTCATAGGAAGAAGGAAGACCTAGAGTCATATCGGTATATATAGGCCTTTAGTAGTAGAAGAAGAGATGAGAGTTAGTAGAATAGAGATATAGTAGTTACAGTGTAGAACTTGTATGAAGAATGGAGCATTGAGATCTCCACATATTGTAACAAGTTCAAATTTTCATGAGCTTTAATTAATGGCTATTTCATAAGTTTATCGTGCTATTTACATTCTTATTAGATTTCCATTATCATAGATATAACATTGCATGCTTATTTAATTACTTGTGGTTGCATTTCCTTTAAATATATAATATCAAAAGCTAACACATACAACAATATTTCTTTACTCGAAAATGTCTGCAATGAATAAAAACATGTGTTATTTCATGGAAATAAAAGTTAAAATTTTAAATTCTTGCCTATCTTACAAATAATCCGCTAGAAATTAAAAATATAAACTAAACATCTAAAATTCACAAAGATAGCCAAAACACAAACACTTGCAAGTGAAATGATAGACAAGAAAAAATAGTTAATTCACATTAGAGGTTATTCTGATGAACAAAAGATAAACTTATCTCTCTTTCTAAATTTCATCTCTTTATCTCAAAGGAAGTCAAATACCTTTTGGACATATGTCTCATCCATCTTGATGGTGACATTCTAGACAAAAGCTTCTCTAGGCCCTACAACTACACTAGAATTTAGAGCTAATTTTGTAGGCTTAATCATAGAGGTTGGCATGGGTTATTGTATTGCATGTAGTAGGAGTTTCTTGGCTTATGATAAGGGGAAACATGAGTGAGGTTATAATATGGTAAGAGCAAGTTTTATGGAGAGAGTGGATGCGATCGTCCCCTATGGAAATTGTGCCAATATTTTATCTAGTAGGGATATTTGTGAGAGGGTCAATGAATATGACAATGGTTATCAGGAAGAAACTTCCATGGTGGGTGATTTAAATAAAGTGATTAACATGGTGCCATAAGTGAGTGTGGTGGTTGGTTATGGGGTGCCAACAGAGGAACCATGGGCTGCACTAGTGGATGGTCAAGAAAGTGTAGGAGAAGAAGGGTTTGGAGAAGAGAAGAAGAAAGAATATAAGTAGTAGTTGAGAAATAAGTAGAAGCAATAGAGAGTGGAAGAAAAATAGAAATGAAAGAAGTGGTGGCAACTATATTGGTTATTTAAAAATAAATAGGGGTTCCTCCTTGGGGAATTTCTCTCCTTAATTTAAAGGTACTTGCTAATGTTGTTACAGTGCCACTATCACCTTTTGAAACATAGACCTATGTTGGTTACCATTCATTTTTTGTTGTTTCTTGTACCATAATGGTAACAAGGATCAATGTGGTTGGTTCTATGGATATAATAGTTTATGGTGCAAAGGTAGAAGGTGGTATTGATAATTTTAGATGGATTTCTTGTGTTGTTCTTGTCATTTTCATTCTACTTAGATGTTTTCTATCCCAAATGGTAGAAAATTGTTCATCAAATGGGTTGTCTTGCATTGGAATCCTTGTAGTTCTCATATATCATCCTCTTCTAGGCAAGGATTTTCCTTTTTAAGTAGCAAAAATTTTCCAAGGCCCCTAGTGTGCAATGGTTTGACTTGACATCTAGGTCAAATTGTCCTTATTCTTGGCCTTAACATAAAAGGAATACCACTCTAGGGGGTTTGTGTATTAATATTATATTTGATATTTATTATTGGTTATTTAAGTAGGTAGAAGGTACCCTTCTTATGTCCCCTAAAGTACCTCAAATCCACATAGTCAAGTTGCCTAGCATACTCAAGGTTAAACAAGTAATCTAGCACAAACATTGACAACTTGAAGGGAATGGATGAAAAACCATAAATTCATATGAAGAAGCATGTCTTCCCCAAGAAGAAGTCCCCATTCAACCATTTTCTAATTTCAACAACTCTCTAGCCTCTTCTAACAACCTTAGACCGTTTCCCTTCATTTTTTCCATGATTACATTATATACTTTATCATAGAAGTGGGATGATGTTTTACTCACTTCTTAACAAGGTACATATGTGCACTCCAACACTGAAAGTGGTTGCATGTCTAGAAATATTTGATGCAATGAAAACATGGGTAACTAATATTTCTTATAATATAAATTGAGTTAGATCAGATAGGAGGTGTAGGTGAAATTTCATTCTTCCTTAGACTCTTTGAGTCAGTTTCTCATCTAATTGGATATCTATTGGGCATAAATAATCATTTGAGAATGCATTGGTTACTTCTTGACTATGTGGAAAAGGACAAAAGGGCAATGTACTTTTAATACACCTTGGAATCTAATTTCTCTCTAAGAATTATTGAAATCCAAAACAAAGCCATCTAGACATCATCTTTGAATAGGTAAAACTTTATTGAGATGCTCAAGTTTACTATATTTTTTTAGGTTTATGAGAAGACAGATAAAGAAATTCCTTGACGAGCTCTAGTCACATTTATAGTAAAAATTATTTTAGGTCTTTAGATTATAGATGACTTATACTATTAGATCATCAACTATTTTAAGCATTTTTCTTATGTCTCCCTATCTTATATAGAAGGACTCATCTATCCACAAGGGTGGTATTATACTCTTTTCTATGTACTCATCATGCTCTGCACAACCTCCACTAATTATAGGTAATTCTACACTTTATGGACCAAGTTCATAGCTAGGTCCAAGGTCCATATTTTACTTATACTCTACAAATCTATTTGTGGGCCCAAGTTGAACATCTTAATGACCTCCTTCCTTAAATTCCCAATAACATGTTTGAAATTAACCTCTTGAACCCTTCTATAGGGTTTTTTGAACAACTTCTCAGGCCTTCAAAGAGGAGGAGAGGGTTTTTTTATTTTCTACTTCATTCCCTTCATATTAGAGGGCCTTACTTCTTCTGTTAGTCTTAGAATTGGTGATGGTGGAGTGGTCATTGGAGAGGTAACAACTATAGAGGGTGGAGACATTAGGATGACCTCTAGGATGGAGGGACTTGTAGATGAAAAAGAGGTATCCATGATGGTCATGGAGGAAAATTTAGCAATTTGGAAAAGGGAACAATTTTTACGAAGATATAATATAGGGACCGATTAGTCGACTTGGTGAGTGAATTGTTTGAAAACTAGAGCAATTTGCTTCTTAAAAGGACTTCGATTTTGTTTTAGATAAATTCTCTAGGCAAACTAGGCATTTTAGTCATTATAGCTAGCGAATCACTAGTTAAATATCTTAACTAGAAGTAAGGATTTCCTAACTCAAAGTATGAATGCCCTAGTTGGGAATAAGAGAAAGGTTGGATATATGGAAAACCCTATCTAGGTTATAAATGCTACACCATAAGTGATTATCTATTATGAGATGATTGAACATGACATAATCATTTTTAAAAGCAAAGGGTTGACATATGAGTTCAATGAATACTACCCAAGGTTTTTAAAAACTCAAAATTGGATCAAGTGGAAGTGATGATTGAATTCAAATTACTCCATGACTTTTCTTCATCATCTACTATAGTTCAATATTCCATGAATTTTATAACAACTTCTTAATCACCCCCAAGACTCCCACCAATGATGGGATCAAGTAATGCAAATATTGAAGATTCACTCTACTATTGGAAGCCAACTTAAAGAGAATATAAGTTATCAAAATATGGATAAAACAAGGAATTGACATCCTCCTCCTAATGATTTTGGAGAAGTCAATACAGATGGGGTCTCTAGGGAGAATTCTAGAAAAGCTAGTGCAAGAGAAATAGATAGAATTTTGGATGATTTCCTCGTTTTCACTTTTGCTGAGAATTTGGGTATCCTTTCCAATAACCTTGTTGAAGGGTATGGTATCCTCAAAGGCCTTTGAGAGGTTATTAAGGTTGGATGGCAAAAGGTATTTTTTGAATATGACTCCTAAGTCATGATTAATCTATTGAAGACTCCTATGAATCATAAGGCTGTTTGGAGAATAAAAATAATTGTTGAGAAGATTTAATTAATCTAGATGGGCTTTTTGAAAGTTAAATACAATCATGTGGTCAGAGAACATAATATGATTGTTGATGTTTTAGCTAATTTTTAATTGGACAAAGGTGATATTACTTGCTATGACCACCCTCCCAAATGGTGGGCTTCACAAATCAAGGATGCTCTTCTATCTATCATTTCTCTTGATGGCTCCAATATTAGAGGTACCTAGTTCCTTTTTACTTTTTCTTTGGTTCAATCAAGGTATTTCAATTCCTTGGCTTAGAAATATCATTGCTATGTTTCCTCTTTTGAATCTTGGTTAAAATACCTTTTGTCTTGGAGAGGCAAAAGATGTAATTTGTTTTTCCCATCAATTTAATTTTTTGGTGTATTTTAAAAAAAATGGCAAGTGGATAAAGGTCTGAGATAGATCACCTGGATCAACCAGTTTGCTAACATGAATGATCTTGAGGGCACCAAGCATAGAATAATTTCTTTGATAAATAAAGATAATGAGGGTGTTGCTAGTGCTAGTCATTGGAAAGCGGGCTAGAGTAAGCCTTATGACTACTACAATTTGCATGAGACTTGATTAATTTATTTTTTGTTGACCTTTCTGGTCGATACATGTGCAACTTATTGGTTGATTTAATTTGGGCTAGGCATACTCTTTAAGTGTGCCAAAGGGGGTAGGCTAAGTGTGAGCCTTGGGGTATTTTGGTAGAAAAATTACCCCTGCCTCCTTAGGACTTACCTGAAAGTGGCACCCCAATAGGGGTATTTTTCACAGAATATATATATATATATATATATATATATATATGTTAATCCCAATGATATCCTTGCCATCCAAGTCCACCTTGGGTTTTATCACAAAATATTTCTTTTGATTACATCATCAACCTTAGAAAAAAAACTTCTTACCTTGCTCCAATAATAGTTTCCCTTAAAAGAAGCAAGAAAACATCTAAAGGCAGAAGTACTTGAGTAATGAAGATTCATACCCGCTTTGATACCATGTTAGATTTCATAGTAGTTCCTAGAAATAAATGGAATCAAACATTATCCAGTATTGTTTGAAAAGAAATACATAGAACAAAGAATGAAGTGATGAGCACCAAAAATGCTCATATTTTTGTATGGATTCATAACATATAGTGCGACATTATTTTGATAGAATGTATTTTTTATGAAGATTTTATATAAATTTAATAGGAAATTATGTATATTCTCTAATATATGTTTTAAGTGTGATTTGTGTGTAGATTCGATGATTTTTCTACATTTTCTACATATTTACATCAAGGTCCCATGTGGACCTGGAGCTTCATGTTTTATGGTGAAAACATAAGGACAACAGTGACCATAACAAAGGATACGTACGCTGAGTTAAGGCACCTAACTGCCAATTTTAGAATCAAAGATGCCTGACTCCCAGATTCGGGATCGACGGTGCCTAACTCTTGACTTCAAGATCAAAGGCGTTGAATCTCGACTTTGGGATCAAATGTTCTTGACTCTCAGCCTCGGGATCAATGGTGTCTGACTCCTTACTTCAAAGTCAACAGTGCCTTATTTCCAGTGATATGCTAGATGGTGCTTGACTTCCATGGAGCAGAGTACAACAAGAACCATATTTTCAAAAGAAAAAAAATGGTGATTTCCAATGATATATACAGATGAAAGATAACAGGATGAACCAAAAATATTATTCATTTCTCATTAATGGCTAAGCAAACATGTAAATTGAGAAAACATGCAAATTAATTATACGAAACTGATTGATATCGATTTGTGATGTAATTATAGGCATATTCTATCGATAAATAGAACACGCCTAATTTATCCTATGAAGGATAAAATTAGCATGTGTTCGTTGTCTATGATTATTTTACGTGTGTTTGTTGTAACGATAAGTTTGAAATAGACTTGCTTGAGCTTGTAATCGGGGATGGTCGTGCACTATATAAATGCACAAACCACCCCTAAAAAGGGATCCTAGACAATTTCTATTTGTACATTATTTTTGAAGCTACAATTAAAATCATTTCAAGTGTTCATATTAATATTTCTCAGCTTCTAGTATGCATGATTTGATCTGGACGGAATCTGCTGGAAGCCTAGGCCCACTCTCAATAGTATCCCACCCCTTTTCTTGTTTTCTGTAATTAATTTTTGCATTATTTATTTACTATTTTCATTATTTGCTGCAGTCATTTAATTTCTGCACTTCCCCTATTTTTTTTGTATTTTCCAATAAGTTTACATTTTGTTTTCTATAGTTATTTTAAGTCATGTGTTTGATAATATAGGCTAATTTAATGGTTTGGAAAAGAAACAAAGCTACACCACAACCACCCCTCCATATTTTTGAGATGTATTGGATTCATATCACTGGTGTTTCATGCATAAAATGTGTAAAATACTTTATAAGTTTACGAGCTTTCCCAGGTTTGACAATTTAAATGGAGGCAATAAATCAACTCTAGATATAACCAATATTTTGTCCAACATTTTGGTGTTGTTCCCAAGGAAGTACCTACTATAAAAACCTATTCTGTAGCAAGTCAATCTGAATATTTCAGGTTAACTTATCTATAGAATATTTCCACCTAATCTTGTATGAGTCCACCATGAACCAGAGGATCGAATGATCATTTTCTTAAGAGTAAAAACATAGTTTCACAGGAAGCCCCAATCAACTGTACCTGATTCTAAAATTAAAATTTCTTCCCCTCCATCACCTCCTCCAGTGCATTAGAGTCAACATCCAATTTTTGCACAGAGTTCTTCCTTACCAATATAGCCAAATCCTAGTGAAGAATTTATGGTAGATAACAATATCTTTAGAAGAATACGATCTGAGGAGGATTTGTTGTATAACCAATGTTGGAAAGTTGTAGGGGATGAAACTATATCAACAACTGATTTAGAGATTCTTATACAGAATACTCTAAACAACAGAAGAGCCTTAGAGACTGCTTTGAGAGAAGCAAGTGTAGATAGCCCATTTTTTGAAAATATGGCTGAGACTAAAGAGACATCCACTAGTTTTAAATTTCCAATAGGAGAGAAAATAAGAGATACAAGAATGAAATACATATCCCCTGCCCATCTTCCTATTTTAGAGGATTTTAGACTGAAGATCCTACCCTGTTTCTTTTCAAGTTTAATGTCCTATGCAGGTTAGTAGAATATAAGACCGATGTCCAAAAATTGAAGTTGTTTCTCCCAACCTTAGATGATTTAGCCCTATGCTGGTTCATTAGTTTAGAAAACAAATAGATTACTACCTGGGAAGATATGAAAATAATCTTCCTAGAACAATACCAAGACTTTGGTAGGGCAAGGGATTCCAGAGAAGAAATATTTGACATGACTCAGAAGGAAGATGAATCATTGGAGGAATACTGGGATAGATTTAACTTTAACCTGCAAAGATTTTCCCATGCAATACTGAGTGATAGGTCCTTGAGAGGTATATTCTTAAAAGGAATCATTGATGAGTCTCTTGAAGAACTAAACATGATATCTAGAGGATATGTTTACTAGCAACAAATGGAAGATATCCGATCATTATGTCAAATTATTCAAGAAGGAAAGGTAAACCAACCTCCATAAATATCAAGCCCACATCCATAGTCACCAAAACAAAAATAGGTAACATGTTAGTAGACCTAAAAAGTGAGATGTTGTCATCTCTTGCACTTCATATGGATACTCTTCTACTTCAGAAAAAGAAGAAGGAGAATGAGGCTGCATTAGCTTATTTTTATCCCAAATGTAGAGGGAAGCATCCCAAAAATGCATGTCCAGAAAATAAGGTTAGAGTATGTGTTGTTTGTCAGAAAGATCATAAGACAAATTTGTGTCCACAATTGCTAGAAGGCAGGGAAAATCCTAAAGTAAAGGAAGTATATTTCATGGGAAATAGGATAAGGCAATAATATCTTATGGGAAACAACATGCCAGTTAGAATGCCACCCTATGGAGGAGGTAATTACATGAATCAAGATCAAGTTTAGCCACCCAATATGGGTTGGTGGGGAAAACTACCTTGGACAAACACTCCCCATGGAAACACTCCTTATAATCCATACCCATGGATGCCATATCAACAACTTGTACCCCGGTGGAGAAACTATAATGCATGGAGTCCAACTCCATAGAATGCAACACAAAATCCACTGCAACAGACTTTACCAACTCCCCCTAATTTGAGACATGCACAACGTCTTGCACAATCCACGTCAAATCCCAATAACAGAACCAATCAACTAGCATACCAAGTGGAAAACAAGATATTTTCAATGTACAATATTAAAGTAGGATGTAATCCAGTACAATTAAGGTTAGGTAGACAAATAGGAGTAGAAGTAGCTCATTTGGTAGAAGAGGAGGAGAATGTAGAAGTATAAAATGAGGAATCACCTCTTGTAGATAAAGTAGAAGAATAACCAATTACTAAAAATTATAGAGAAGAGGTTCCACCTTTTCTCAAAAGGTTACAAGAACCAAGAAAGCTAGTACAACCAGAGTTTGACATTTTATCTAGTTTAAAAAATTTAACAGTCACAATTCCTCTTTTCTAGGCTATTAGAGATGTTCCAATTTACACAAAAGGCATACGAGAATTATGTCTGAGAAAACTAGGTCAAAAACCAGTAAAAGCAATTAATGTGGTAGGTTAGTTAGCCGATCTCATGCTAGAAAACACCTATCACCAAAAATATTCAGAGCTATCCATTACCCCATTGTGTGGTCGCTCTAACACTTTTTGTTTCCAAGGAATGTTGGAAGACATTGTAGTTATAGTAGATGTATGGAAATATCCAACAAATTTCTTGGTATTATAATCAAAGTCAGGATTGGGTGGTTATCCACTCATCTTAGGTATACCTTGGCTGGAAATAATTGATGCCTACATAAGCTACAAGAATGGAAAAATGACCATTTATAATGGTCAGAATGTTAAAAATATGATTATTTCTCCACCTGCATAATCCGTTGATTTGTTGGGAGAACCAAACTGTGAAAATCAGAATACTAGTGATTTATCAATGATTCAATACATAATGGCATTGAATGAGCTTGAGGATAAAAATGATGAGGAGAAAGTTATAACAAACTTTTTCCAAGGAGAGTCCTCCTATCCTCCTCCAAAATCATTACTTTTTGGATGTAAAGATCACCACATCAAACAAATTGAGGTTGAACTTGGGATAATATTGAATGTAAATAATGTGTTAATGTTTGTTTAACAAGACACCCTAAAAGGTATATTAGTCAAACATCAAAATGATTTTGCTTGGGACTATTCAGACATGAGGTGAATTGCTCCTGAAGTCTATACTCATCGTATATATTTGGAAGAACAAGTAAGACCGGTAAGACAACCATAATGTAGGATGAACCCAACCATGAAGGAGATTGTTAAAACTGAATTATAGAAACCACTAACAGTTGGATTTATCTACCCCATATCTGATAGTAAGTGGGTATCACCTTTGGTGGTGCCCAAGAAAAATGGAAAGTAGTGTATCTGTGTTGATTACAGAATGCTCAACACAACAATAAAGAAAGACCACTTTTCCCTACCCTTTATAGATCAGGTCCTTGATACCTTAGCAGGAAGAAAGTAATTTTCTTGATGGGTTCAATGGATACAATCAGATACAGATTGGGGAAGGGGATCAAGATAAAACAACGTTCACTTTTCCATGGGGAAAATTTGCTTACCAAGTCTTAAACTTTGGTTTATGCAATGCACCTGCCACTTTTCAAAGGGCAGTATTGAGTATATTTCTGATATAATTGGAGAAACTATGGAAGTATGTATGGATGATTCAACTGTTTATGGTGAGAATTTTGAGGAAGCCACAACAAAGTTGGAAAAAGTACTTCAACGGTGTGAAGAAACTAATTTGTTCCTGAGTAATGAAAAATATTTTATGCTAATGCAGGAGGAGATTGTATTAGGGCATCATATTTTTGTAGATGTGATAAAGGTAGATAAAAATAAAATTGAGGAAATAAAAAATCTACCCACTCCTAAATCAGAGAGATGTTTGAAGTTTTCTTGGCTTTGCTAGATACTATAGGAGATTTATATCAAATTTCAACAATATTGCTAAACCCTTGAACATATTATTATCAAGAGATGTAGAGTTTGTCTGGACAGATGAACATGAACAAGTATTTCAAACTTTGAAAGAAAGACTGATCACTGCTCCAGTACTGAGAGGTCCAAATTGGACCATTCCCTTTTACATATATGCGGATGCATCCAATAATGCGATAGGGGCAGTACTGGGATAGAAAGATGGTGAAGAATTTTATGCCATTTATTATGTTAGTTGACATCTTACAAGTGTTGAGTTTAATTACACTATCACAGAGAAAGAATTTCTTGCAGTTGTTCATGCTATTAACAAATTTTGCCATTATATTACAAGTTACAAGGTTTTTGTGCATACTGATTATGCAGTCATCAGATACCTGATGAACAAACCTACAATTAGTGGTAGAATTATTAGATGGCTTTTACTTTTGCAAGAATTTGATATTACAATTGTTGACAAACTAGGTAAAGATAATGTGGTTGTAGATTTTCTTTCCAGATTAATACCTCCAGATCATACAACCATGGAAGATCAATTTCTAGATGAGCATATGTTTGCTCTTGATGAACAAATATTGTGGTATGCAAATATGGCTAATTACTTAGCCACTGGTAGAGTACCTCCTACACTCTCACCACTTGAAAAAATACATTAATAGAGAAGAGTGTAGCATTTTCATGAATTGATGGTTGTTTATTTAATATAGGGCTTGATCAAGTCATGAGAAGGTGTGTTGCTGAAAATGACATTGCAAAAATTCTTAAAGTTTTGCATGATGAACCATGTGGTGGCCATTTTGCAGATAAAAAGACTATACTTAAAGTATTATAGGCAGGTTATTTTTGGCCTGCACTATTCAAGGATGCAACCAAACATGTGAGTCAATGTGAACAGTTTCAGAGGATGGGTAGATCAACTCTTCAAGATGAAATTCCACTTCAACCACATGTGCACATTAAGCTGTTTTACAAACGGAGAATGGATTTTGTAGGACCCAATAATCCACAGTCAGCAGGTAAGAGATATATCTTAATTTACACTTACTTTGTGACTAAATGGGTTGAAGTGCAAGTATTGCATGATTCCAAAGGGAAAAATGTAGTAGAGTTTCTATTTGCATTTCATATTCACATGATTTTATGTTCCAAGAGAGATCACTACTGATTAGGGTCTCCAATTCACTTCGGAGCTGATCCAAGAAATAATGTTGTAGTACAAAATCAAGCACAACAAGACCACTCCTTACCATCCTCAAGCAAATGGGAAAGTAGAAGTAACTAACAATGAGTTGGAAAAAATTCTGACAAAAATGGTATAACAATACAAGAAAGACTGGGCTATGAGATTACCAGACTACTTGGAAAACTACCACTGGTTTTACACCATTCCAGTTGGTATATGGAAAGAATTCTATGATGCCTATAGAGTTTGAAATCAAAACTCTCAAAATTATAGCAAAACTGAATCTAATTCTCGATGAAGCACAAAAAGAATGGATTCAACAACTTAACCAGCTATATGAGTACCGACGTGATGCTTTGCATCGAACAAAAGTCATTCAAAAATAGAGAACCCAGTGCCATGATCGTCACATTAGGCTAAAATAGTTCAAGATGGGATAGTGGACATTATTGTATGATTTTTGATTCCAGGAGAGGAAGGGAAAGCTCATGCATTGCTGGATGGGGCCATATGAGGTGGTTGAACTAATCAACAATGGTGTTGTTTGTGTCAAAAATATTAATGACAACAACACTGTGATGATAGTCAATGGCCACAAATTGCGGTCATATCATGCATCTGAGAATTATGTAATTAGGCTAGAATAGGCATGGGAGAAACCCAATTTAATTAAATTTTTGAAATATTTTTAGTAATATATGGACACATGTTTGCCCACATGACCCAAAAACAATTTATTCTTTTATAATTCTTGCATTTTTATTTCTTTATTTGTGTTTTTTTTGCAAGAACAATACCCTGAATGCAATATATAGGTAGACTGGGAAACCTAGGCCTATCAGGCATAAGATCCATGAACCTACGCATTTCTAGCTTTCTAAGAGGTTAATTCTAGTAGAATTACACTCATCCCCATCTAGAGGGGGATAACCATGCTTGGACGGGTATGTGAGTGTTTTTGTCTTCATAAAGAAAAATACCCAAATGCTAGTTCTCATATCAGATGATGATGTTTTCCTTGAATGATGAACACTGAAAATATAATAAATCAAAAGCACCTGACTCACAAATATCATAAAGGCACCTTACTCCCATTATTGAAGAGTTTAAAAAAAAAAAAAAGAGGTGCCTAATATCTAGTGACAAGGCACATGTATTCTGTTCGAGAAGGCGCTTGTTTCTGCTTTGGCGGGTGCCTAATTTCTAGCGAAAAGGTGCCTGAATTCAGTTATAACGAGCACCTATATTCTGTATGGGAGTAAGGCACCTGATTTCTAGTGAAAAGGTGCCTGTATCCCATTCTAAAAGTCACCTATATTATGAGTCTTGAAGTAAGGCACCTAATTTCTAGAAAACAGGCATGTGACTTCCATTCTAATAAGCGCCTGATTTCTAGTATACGAAATAATCCTTCGACATAAAGAAGCGACCAAAGCCACATCAAAATTTTATCCACGTGATCAAAAGTTAAACTTATCATGGATAAAAATACTTTTTTCATTGGAGATTTGTGCACGTTCAATACAATCAACAAATGACTTCCAAGGAGGGATGTGTGTCATCCCATGAAAAATATTAATTTAATATTTTTCTTGCATTATTTTTTAGCAGGGAACCTCGAATGAAATAAATTGTAGCACCCAAGAATGAATTATTTAGAGAAGCATTTCCTCACATGGGAAATGTACATACCATTTTTTGTTTCAGTAATCACAGTCATCATGAGACAACCAATCCGTCTGCACCACAAGTGTCTACGTATCATGCATGCACGAAATACTAATTAGGTATGTACTCAATTTTCTATTTTATATGTATATAATTTTCATTAGAAATGCATTCCTATAAATAGTGTCATCACATTGTTTGAAAAATATCCATCCAATCGTTGTACCCAACTCTAAATTTTTGCACATGCGAGCAAGCAATTGGGTAAAAAATTATAACAATCATCCATTCAGAAATTTGGCACACGATTTTACGATGTTTACACAAATCATCATAATTATTTCTAATTATGGTGCAAATGCGTTTGATTGCATGGATACAATTGCATTGAAATGATATGTTAAAATGAAGTGAGCCAGGGTAAGTTGCAAAGAAAAACCAAAAAAATAAAAAAAATTACAACAAAAACGAAGAGTAATTTTCCAAGGGATAAAAATCCACAAATCGCCTGCTAAAGAAAATGAATCCAAAGACCTTTTAGGGGTTAATGAAGACGTTCAAAGGTAATTTGAAGTGGTCGTTTGGATGGATTACTACTGCTGTTTAGTCAGAACCAGGATGCTGAGGCAGCCAAGGAATTCATGAAAATATCTGAGAGATAAGGTTGTTCGAATGAAAGGACTAGAAATTCCAATCATAGAAGCCCACATCATTGCGATCACCGGTCTCCCTCAAAAAAAGGATCGTGTATACAAATATGATAACCCTACGAATTATGCAAAGAGGTTTTTCGGGCAACCAATGACATATTTGATGCATTTTGAACTATCGAGGCAGTACCTCCCAGATCTCTAGAGCTAAGTTTTTGAGCAGATCACCAGATTCTTCACCTGCACTAGTAGGTACTCATGGCTCAATGTAAATCATTTCTATTTTCTAAATCATCTGTTACATGGGGATAAAATCAATGTCCCCTATTATTTAGCATGTGCCCTAAGAGATGAATCTAGGTGGTATCAATTTAGGACAACCACTGCCCTGGCACACCATGGGTTGATTTTAGCCCTATTCAAGCATGTAGAGGTACATAAGGAGGCATCGATTGAAGAAGACATTGTTGTTCCATAATAGTAAGAGATGGTAGAGGTGCTTGAATCCCATGGTCAATCTGCTATAGAGGTGCCCAAGGACCGAAAGTAGGACAAAGAAAGTGTCCTTGGTTACCCCTAGTATGTCCAGTGATGAAGAAGTCATTGGAATAACTAAGGATGAATTTGCTACCCAAGTGCTGTAGAACATGGCTAGCGGTGAGCCTTCTAGCCCAATAGTCCAAGAAGAGGATCTACATAAACAGGTGCAGATATTGAATGAGAAAGTCTTCAATTGGAAAATAAAATACAAGGTAGAGCAGATCCTCTTTCAGGTGTCTAGAAAAGCCACAACAAAAAAATAATTGGAGATGAACAACATCATCTGCTAGTTGTAGAACACTGTACAACAATTGAAATCATAGGTTCAAAAAATAGAGGATGGTCAGCCAACCAAGGTTGATGTTGCAGTTCAAATAGATTGAGCAATGGAGATACCTATGAATTCTCCAAATTTTGAGGAGAAGATAACATCTTTTGGTCAGATTTGATCTAATGCCAGAATAGAAGTCAACCTCACAACTAAAGTAAGGGACCTTTCTAAAACATTTGCTAAAACAAACTATGAATAATAGGAGGGTCCAATTCCATAAACAAAGCCCTCTATAGTGGATATTGAAGATAGTGAGACTAAGAAGTTAGTTAAAATATATGATGTTGCTCAATCAGAAGGCCAGCTACCAAATGATCAACTAGGAGTGGTACAATCACTTGGGGAAGTTGAAGCATCATTGGGTGCCACTCAATCGACTGATGACACATAGACAATTGACCTCGCTATCTAGATAGAAGGAGGGAAAGGGCAAGGACATGAAAAATATCACACATCGAAGTCAACCGGTACCACAGGGGATGCATAGTCAACTGGTCAGCCATTGATTGACCAAACCAGAATAGGATAATTGGACGAGTAGACTAGGATTGGACCAACTAAGAACACACCAGGGGTCCAAGAGAAGCTAGATGAAGAGTCCTATGAAGCCCAAGAAATTTCACCTTTGTAAAAAGAAGACGTTGAAATTATGATATCTAAAGTTGAGGCCGCAACACCTAGATCATAAAGAAAATTGTGACCCAAAATAAAAGCTAAGAGAGCACCGCAGAAGAGGCAAAAAATAAAGAATAGAGCAAAAAATAGCCAAAGCAAAAGACCACACAATGAAAATTGAAGGTGCAACCAAACCCAAACTCAAATGAAGAATAGGATACATCCATGGAAGCCTTTGCTAGCAAGAAGTAGCAGTTCCAAGAGCTCCAAAATAACCTAAAGGAGGCCAAAAAGGAGCGAAAGGCTTACAAGAAAATGGCTCAAGATTCGAGTATTTCTGTTAACCCTTCCCGATCAAAACACTTTTGGAACCTATATGGTTCAAAAGGTGGCAACCCCTCAAGGATGAGGGAATATTAGGACAATATGGAGAGCCAATGATGCCACCACTAGTTAGAGCGTCTAAGTCTCTACCCCCTGAAGATACCGAAGACAATATTGCAGAGGAAAATGATGATGAGAATAATGCTGTAAAGGATGCAATGCTTGACCCTGAGGTGGAAAATTTTCCAAAGGCTTGAGTAAATGACACATCCCATTATCCACCATGGGATAAGCCTAATTTTCTAGTGGCAGTCCAACTATCCTTGAACCATAAAAAAGGAAGCAGGTTGAGCTTGCATTCCAAAAGGATGACACTACGTTTATAGGATTTTATGTAAATGAATCAATAGGTAAAAAGAGGTGGAGCATAACAAGGCCGCATATAGAAGTAGGACCTAGTCAACCCCTATGGTGCATTCCATGAAAGAAGGTACCAACAACAATAGCAGGTCCCAGTCAGTCGAAGAAGGGAGGCAAAAAAAATGTGATAAGGAATGAGATAAATCCACCACCCAAGAAAGAAAATGAAGAAACAAGGCATATTGGAAGGCTGTTGACAGAACAAGAGATTAGAAACAGAAGGTGCCATGAGGGTGTAGCAACATCTAAGCATGGGAGAATGATGAGCACCAAAAATACTCATATTTTTGTATGGATTCATAACATATAGTGCGATATTATTTTGATAGAATGTACTTTTTATGAAGGTTTTATATATATTTAATAGGAAATTGTGTATATTCTCTAATATGTGTTTTAAGTGTAATTTGTGTGTAGATTCAATGATTTTGCTACAGTTTTTTGCATATTTACATCAAGGTCCCATGTGAACCTGGCACTTCATGTTTTATGGTGGAACCATAAGGACAACAATGACCGCAAAAAAGGATATGTACGCTGAGTTAAGGCACATGAATCATAACTTTAGGATCAAAGGCTCCTAACTCCCAGCTTAAGGATCGACGATGTTTGACTTTCGATTTTAGGGTCAAAGGTGCCTAACTCCCAAATTCGGGATCAAAGGTGCCTAAATTCCAGCCTCGAGGTCAATGGTGCCTGACTACTGACTTCGGAGTCAACAACGCCTGATTTCCAGTGATAGGTTGGATGGTGCCTAACTCCCATGGAGCAAAAGTACAACAAGAACCATGTTTTCAAAAGAAATAGAATGACGGTTTCCAACGATATATATGGATGAAAGATAACAAGATGAACCAAAAAAATTATCCATTTCTCATTAATGGCTAAACAAACATGTAAATTGAGCAAACACATAAATCGATTATACAAAACTAATTGATATTGATTTGCGGTGTAATTATAGGCATATTTTATCGATAAATAGAACACACCTAATTTATCATGTGAAGGATAAAATTAGTGCGTGTTCATTATCTGTGATTGCTTTGCATGTATTTGTTGTAAAGACAAGTCTAAAATAGACTTGCCTGAGCTTGTAATCAGGGATGGTCGTGCACTATATATGCACAGACCACCCCTAAAAAGGGATCCTAAAAAATTTCTATTTGTATATTATTTCTGAAGCTATAATTAAAATAATTTCGAATGTTCATATTAATATTTCTTAGCGTCCAATGTGAGTGATTTGATCTGGGTAAAATCTACTGGAAGCCTGGGCCCACTCTCAACAATATTCCACCCCTTTCCCTATTTTTTGTAATTTTTTTCTGCATTATTTATTTACTATTTTCATTCTTTGCCGCAATCATTTAATTTCTGCACTTCCTATGTTTTCTCTATATTTTCCAACAAGTTTACATTTTTCTATAGTTATTTCCAATCATGTATTTGATAATATAGGCTAATTTAATGGTTTGGACAAGAAACAAAGCTACACCACAACCACCCCCCAAACCTTAAGACATATTGGACTCATCTCACTAGTGTTACAAACATAAACTATGCACGGTACTTCATAAATTTACGAGCTTTCCCAAGTTTAACAATTTAAATGGAGGCAATAAATCAACTCTAGATATAACCAATGTTTTACCCAACATAAAGAACACATAATATTTGGAGGTATCCTTAGACACCAAATAATCTCACTAAATAAAAATAAAACTGCACTCCAACCAATTAGAAAATTGATTGTTATGAAGGGGTATTTATACCTAAATACATGTTACCTTTAGACCAAATTTGTGAGATCGACCTTTGGAAATAAAATATTATAAAAAATACAAAAGTAATTTTTTTTAAGGTTTAAGTAAATGGGCACTGAATATAGAATACAAGCTTTAAATTCTTGAAATTTTGTATGTTGAATATCTATACTTCTTGTCTAGAACTACAAATATTCTAATTTACACTTTATTCAAGAAAAAACACATAAAAAATGAGATTAACTCATAAGATAAGCCAAGAAATCCCTATATCATAGGAAACTATGCTCATCACATTAAAAAGTAGCAAAATTTTTGTTTGAAAATGTTTTGAAAAATATATACCCTATTCTTCAACTTGTTCTTTTTAGTGGAAGACATATGTGTTCAAATTTGGTCAATTATTCAAAATAATGACATGTAGGCTAGCAGTAACACTTAATTGTATCCGAACTTGGGTTAACTACAATACATTGTCAAGTCATTAATTATCACTTGGAAAACTTAAAAATGCTAAATATTACCCACTATCCTCATTATCCAAGTACACCTTGATTAATGTTAAATAAAATTTTAATCATATAATTATATTATTTAATCAAAGCAATAAAATGGACATGAAAAGGGCATGTATTCTGGATACTTCTCATTCATGCCTTCTCAAAAATAAAATTTTCCATTATCCATGAAAAAAATTAGGGTCATACCCATACCTAGTGCTAATAGGAGACCCACCATTAAAGCATGCCTACCACCATATCATAATAGAGAAATATGGGTAGTTTAGCCTTGACTAAACCAAAGACCCAGATGATGACATTCCAACATCTTTTAACAATACAAAAATAGAGAGAACATGCATGTCAATAAAAGAAGGGAAGAATTTTAATTTACCCTCCTAAAGGTATTCCTTGAGATAATGGCCATGAAATTTTTAGATCCTTCTTTTGAAAGGAATTTTTCCTATTGATTGGATGAAGAATAGGAGTTTATGAGATTATTAATTGCATGACCAAGTGATGATGGTTCATATCCATTCTAATACTTTGTTGGATTTTGTTGTACTCTATTAAAATTAACAAAAGTAGAACATCAACTCAAATCATATGCAAGAGAATCTAAGAGTGAAAATAAAGAGTGTTTGAATTTCCTAGGGCATCCACATAATTGATCAAGATAAGATCTATTATAATGGATAGTGTGGTTGAGTAATGCAGTAACAATCACAACACCTTCTCAAGAAGACTCAAATCAAAACTAATATTCTTTTTTTTTTAAATCAACAATTTGATAATTAACAATTGTTCATTATATGATACTCCTTCCCAAAATTTTTGGTCAATTAAACCAACAATTGTACAATCAAATTGTCAATCATTCAATTTAGTAACCATACAATATATTTTCTAATCGTTTAACTAAAAAATTATACAACTTGACAACCGTACAACCAGGCAATAACTATATAATATCTTGGTAATAGTACAATCTAGGCAACCATACATTTCACTTCTTAATTATTGTAGTTTTTTTAAACGTACAATTGTACGATTCCAATCCTAACCCTAATTGTGTGATTTCTTATTTGTGCAATTGAATGATTTCACTTTTGTACGTTAAATTTTTGTTGCACTCTAATTTATTTGTTTTTGTATTTGTGCGGTATTTCAACATGCGATGATAATCTAAGAATGAAGTCTTGAATTTACCAAGGCATTGATCACAACCAAACTCTCCCACTATTCCACACACCCGAAATCTCGTGGTTCTCAACTTGCCTTCTAGTTCAATACAAAGGTTTATTAGAAATTGCATAGAATCGTTGTTCTTTTCTTGAAGCCACCACTTCTCCTCGTATGGCTTTGAACTTATTACATAGTTATTTAGTGATAAAATTCACAACTTGAGCAACTGTACTCTATTTTCAAAATAATAGGATCCTCCTTTAGAGTATTTCTTCAATGATATCATCCTCCCTTTAAATCCAATATTATTATTCAATAACATGTAGCCTTGTCTTCAACATAATAACGCTCTATATCTCCTCTTCTCCCAGGCTCCAACGCTTTGGAAGTTTCTCTAGTTCCTTCACACACAAGCAACAACATACACAATCTACCAAATGGAATACAATGAGTTCAAAAATAAACAAGACACACAAATTAATTGTAAAATTTTGTTTACTCTTTCTTAGAGAATACAAGGCTAATATTTTAGACTTGTTTTTACTTCTCCTTCTTCACCAAAGCTCTTTTCTAAAAAAAAACACGTAGTTTATAATTTTTGAAAGTAGCTATATAATGGCAAAACTATTGGTCTTCCACCTCCACAATGGTTCAACTTTCGGATGGTTATCGTCAGGATGCTCCCGCATCATTTAAGGGTATATATATAAAATCATCCATAGTGATAATAAGTTACTAAGTCTTTTCCCATAATACATTAGGCATAAAGGGTTAATTAAGGTTGATGATAAGAAAGTTAAATTGTGGGCTCAATGGTTAATTACATTAAATAATGATAAAATTATATTATATAATAATTACCCATAGGTATACACATGATTACAACATACAATGTCGATATTGGCAAATAAAGTGAAATTACACAATTTTCAACAATCCTTATCAGACATATGAATATATTTAAAATATAGCAAAAAAAGAACTAGTGCAAGTCGAGGGTAAATGTGAGCTAGGAATGAGCCTCACCTTTTATTGTTTTAGAGAGCAAGTATGTGAGTGGATCAAGGATCAAGTGTGATCATGAAACAAGTTGAAGCAAGGAGTGAGTGCCACCTTTTCTTATTTTAACTTTTTTGGGAAATTTAAAAAATAAAGGATTTGTATGAGAAAAATATAAGTAGCTTGGTAGGAAAGTTATTTTCAAAAATCTTAATTGGAAGTAAGGATGCCCTAACTCAAAGAATGGATGCCATAGTTGGTCACAAGAGAAAGGTTGGATATATGAAAAACTCTATCTAGGTAATATATCTTACACCAAAAGTCATTATCAAGGATGATATGATTGAGGATGATATAATCCTTCTTAAAAGCAGAGGGTTAATATACGAGTTTCATGAATACTACCCAAGTTTTTTGAAAATCAAAATTGGATCAAGTGGAAGTTATGATTGAATTCAAATTACTCCATGACTTTTCCTCATCATATTCTATAGTTCAAATTTTAATGGTGAGATGCATTATATTTGAGACCATGGAGTGAGACGTTTTCTATGGAAAATTTGTTTTTAAAGGATTTTGGTGTGTTAGGGTTTATGGACTTCCATATCATCTTATCAATAAGGAGGTTTTGATGAATATTGGTAATACACTAGGGAAGCTCATCAAGGAGAGAGCAACTACTAAGAGAGAAGGCATGTTGTATATACCTAAATATGTGTAGTGAATTCTTACTAAACCTAGGAGGAGTATGCATCTTGGCTAGTTTTGTAAGAGAAGGCCCCGATGAAAAGAAAGATAACTGGATCTAGAAGTTAGATACAAGAGCACAAGACTAGTAACTAGACTTGTCTAGTTAGAGCTGACAACAAAAGAGACACAGTCAAATTTTTTGATGAAGACCCAAAGCGGTGATGCATACAAATAGAAGGAAAAATGACCTAGATACACCTGCCCAACATAAAAATTTGGTAATTGCAGGCAAGTGGTAATAACTAGAACACAAAAAAAGATAGACGTAAAAGCAATAACATGATACACCAATTGGACCATGTACACAAAAATGGGATCCAAAGCAGAGAACAAGAGTAGAGCCACCCCTAAATTCTAGTTAAACTTACACCACCCTAGATTTGAAAATATAGTTGGTCAAGTTTTCCTTCAGGGGATCCTTTCCTAGATCCTACAAATTGTGTTGAGGTGTTCAATTCCCTAGAACATACAACCCCCCTCTATAGGAAAGTACAACATTAAAAACCCCATCATGATATTTGTAGAGGAGTAGCCATAGACCTGGTCAAGCATTAATGATGAAAGATATAAACATTTAACCACTATAGATTTCTAACACGTGTGACAATATCTCACCTCAAATAGATATAGAGTCAAAGACCTTAGAATTATGCACTATCAATACAAAGTATCTTGGGCAATATTTTGAAGTGGAAAATTTTGAATTTTGAGGTGGAAAATATCCAAAACTTATCTATAAATATGTATGTTCTCTTCATTGTAAATCATCAAAAGCCATCCATTCTCCCAAGGAGAATTTCCTTCATATTATCTTGTGTCTTGGTCTAGCTTGAGCCTTGTGTTTCTAGCCAATTAGTTTTTGAACTTGTTTCCTTAGCATATATATAATATGGAGTTCAATTTAATAAGAAGCTATAACTATTATGAAATCCCATTTCTAGTTCTGATGTGGGAGTTCTATATTATGTATGTTTGAGAGGACCATGTTCGTGTGCTATCGATCATTATGCATGTATTCATTGAACTTGTTGTGGCACAAATAATATCTAGATATTTAGTGCATCACCACCCAAAAATAGGCTAGATAGGATTTTTTGCTTCATGTTGTTAAAATTTTTAGTCATTTATCACTTTCATTTGTTGCTTTCTCTCTTTCTCTTTGCCTTGGTGAAAACATCCAGTAGATTAGGTTAGCGTAGGAAGGAAGACGAGTGCCAAAGATCACATCAAGACAAGAAACTGGTTATGGTAAAAAATCCTAGAGATCATTCAATGGAGCCATATCCCACGCTCCATAGAATTCCTCGGAGTGGCATCTCAAATGTGACGCAAGGCACTAGACACACCCAATCGAAATGAAGATAACTACATCTATAAGGGTCACATCACCCATGGTGCAAGGGTTATTTTAGGCCCTCAAACGTTCAAATTGACATGCCCAATGGGATAAAAAATATGAAAATTTATCCCTTGATCATAAGTCAGGCCAAGGTTCTAATGAAGACCTCGATCATCAACTTTCTAAAGCACCTTGAATATTCACTTGGTGAATTTGCTACAAAAGAAGAACCTAAAGAAATCACCATAACAAACTTAGGTTATAGTGGGATCCTTTGTCTTGTTGACCATAACTCCCCACTTGGCAACTCTGCTGTAAAAAGAAAATCCGAAAGAAGTTGCTCAGTAGGACTCATATTGGTATTTCCATGAAGTCCCTAGTCCATAAACTCTTAAGAGCAATTAAAATATTCACATGGTGACTCTACTACAAGTAAAATAACTTAGAAGATCATGAAGATCCTGCCACCAAACCCATGTGCCTAAACATGGTTGCTTCCCACTTCACAAAATTTACCACATGGAGCAAAAAGAACCCGTTGTAGCCTCTTATACCACCACATGCACGAGACTATATTTTGATGTTAATGCTTGGAATCATGCCATATTATACTACCAAAGTATTGTTAGAATCATTGATGCATCAATGAGTTATGGTCAACTTATGCCAACTGAACAAAATCATAAAGCAAACTGTGACTTTGAGGTTGCTTGTGGCATCATTCACAGGGAAGTATTGGGAGGGGTATGACTCTTCCTCCACACTCAATCTATGAATAGGATCAACTTGTTGTTATGTTCATGGATGGGTTTAATGAGAAAGAGCAACCTACTCTAGCTATCTAGCCTATCACCCCTTAGTCTTCTCTCATTCAACTTTCTACCCTCAATTGAGTTACTATAATCCAGAATGAAGAGGAAAATTATAAAGAGGCAAAGGGAGAATTACACAATGGGCCACTTAGCCACACTAGGAACTAGATAGGCCCAAGGATAGGAGAGATAGTGGAGTGCAGTCCCTCTAAAGTAATCAAGTAAACAAGTAAGGGCACCCATTAGGACCAAGAAGCAAACCCCTCCACCTACAATAGTATACTGGTACTAAATGGTCTGCATCAAATAAATTAAACACCCTTGGTACTAGTCTACTTGCAACAAGGAGGATACTCAAGAAACCTAGTTTCTTAAGGGTTAAAATATTTTGCTTATAAAATTGGAAAAAGAGAAAGAAGCATACAGATCAAGTGGCACTTGGGGGACCTTTTGACTCTATGTACAATGGATAAAGGCCATCCATTGTACATATTTACCATAGTTTTCATTTTTTTGTAGGCAAGTACCAACATCTATAAGTGAACCTAATTTTGTAAAAGTTGCAAGAGTAGGAGGCTATGGCTTGGTAGCCACAATTGTCACCTCTTCTCCCCTCAATCGCTTCCATTCCTAATTTTGACTACATGCATAATGGATAAGGTTATGGTTTCTCCAGGTTCCTCTTTTCATCGAGTTGAAGATCCTCTATGAACCACCAAAATTGTAGTAAATTCTCACTACACTTGGGAGGAGTATGCATCTTGGCCAGTATTATAAGATAAGACCCTAATGGAAAGCAAGATAACTAGATCCAAAAGGAGGTAGATACAAGTGTGTAGGACCAGTAACCAAACTTATCCACTCAGAGATGAAAACAAAAGAGCCACAACTAGAGTTTCAATGAAGACCCAAAGTGGCGATGTGCACAATAAAAATGGCCCAAGCACACTTGCATAACATAAATATATGATAATCATAGACAAGCAGTAGTAACCAAAATACCAAAAAATATGGACTAAAAGTCAACAATAGGATACACCAACCTAACCAATTACAAAAAATCAAGATCTAAAGTAGAGAGTAGGAGGAGAGCCTCTCCTAGATTTTGGTTAAAATTGCACCACCCTAACTCCAAAAACATAGGAGGCTAATTTTTCTTAAGGGGCTCTTACCTTGGATCCCATAGATTGTGCTAAGGTGTTTAGTTTTCTAGAATGTATGACCCCCCCTCTATAGGAAAGTACAACATTAAAAACTCCATCATTAGATTTTTGAAGGAGTGACCACAAACTCGCTAAAGCATTAATAATAAAAGATCTCTACATCTAATCACTATAGATTTCTAGCATGGGCGATGAGATCTCACCTAAAATGGATCGATAGTCAAAGAACTTGGGATTGTGCGCCATAAATACAAAGTATCCTAGACAGGATTTTGAAGCGAGATATTTTGAATTTTGAGAAGGGAAAAACTCTGAAAAAAAAAATATATATATATATATATCTATGCTCTCTTCATTGTAAATCATTGAAAGCCAGCCATTTTCCAAAGAGGGATTTTCTTCATTCTTTCATGTATCATCCTGGATTAAGCCTTGTGTTGTTGACCGAATAGTTTTTGAACCTCTTTTCTTGGCATGTATGTAATCTAGAGTTCACATTAATAAGAAGTTTTGACCATTATGAAATATTTGTCCTGGTTCTAATGTGGGTGTTTTGTATCACATATTTTTGAGGGGACTATGTTCCTTGTGCACTATCGATCACTATGTATGTGTTCATTCAATCCACAATGGCATGGAGAGTCTTTATATATTTGGTGCATTACCACCCATAAATAGGCTAGATAGGATTTGTTTCTTCTTCTTTCTAATCTCTAGTAATTTATTACTTTCTCTCTTTACCTTTTCCTTAGCAAAAACACTTGGAATATGAGATCCAAAGATCACATCAAGATAAATAACCAGCCTTGGTAAAGAACCCTAGAGGTCATCCGAAGGATCCGCATCCCATGCTCCTTAGACTTCCTAGAATTGGTACCCCAAATGTACTTGCTTATAAGGAAGATAACTGCAATCGCAGTAGATCACGATGCCTAGGGTGTAATGCTCATTTGATACCACCAATAATATATGCTTCTATGGATATGGGAAAACCTTTGTCATAGTCAATTAGGATTAAATCTAAATCAAGAGAATGGGATCACTAAGTAGATGATGTCATAAATGCTATGATACTAAACACATGGCAAGAGATTTTAAAAAGAAAAAATGGAGAAATAGAAGAAATGTTTTTGGAAAAAAGATAACTTCAATTTGAAGGGGATCGTACCATAGTAGAATTTACATAAAAAAATATTTTCCTTTTGGTTTATTAGTAATAGATATTTAATTGTTAGTTTTTACTCTATAGTTGACAGAAAGAGAATTTGAATAAAAAAAGAGGAACTACAACCCAATAGGTTATTTTTCTAGCTCTGGTGAGTGGTATTTGATCCTCAAATTGAATCCACTATTGTTCTAGTTTGGGTCCAAATGTATGCACTCCTAATGGAGTTCTAGAATGAGTAGGCTTTGGAAACCATAGGTAACTTTCGAGGAAGGTATTTAAGTGTCTCTATAAATATAATTGAAGGAAACATACTCATATATACTAGATGATGTGTTGAAATAGATCTTAGCAAACCTCTTTAGGCAGAGGTGGAACTGGAACTTATAGGTCTATCTTGGATTCAACAACTAGATTATGAGGCATTGTCCTTTAAGTGTAGAGTTTACCTATAAACATGTGCACTTGTCCTAGTTTTGCTCCACTATGATCATAAAAATAGATGCCATTTTGACAATGTTAAATCCTCCTAAGGAGAGCAAGTCTACAATCACCAAAGGAGCATCCAACACTTATTAGGGGAAGAAGCAAAGGGATATGGTTTTGAATAACCCAAAATAAGGAGGTAAAATAAAAATATGGCAAGGAAAAAACATAGCCCAAGCCCTCAAATAGGTATGAGATCTTCAAGCCACTAGTAGAGCAACTCATGGAAGGAGTGGATGGTAATAACAAAAGTACTAACACTCATATTTAGATCCTTCTTTTGGCTCATATCCTAGAGCAAGTGATAGAGTATAGTGAGTTACCAAAACCAGATATGGTAGGGGCTTTGATAGTGCATAACTAGGAGCAGTAGATAGTAAATGTTTTCATAAATAAAGAGAAGCCAACTCTAGGGATCATCCAGGTGGAGAAGAGAGTGAAGAATATCAAAATTCAAGGAGTGGGTATAAAATAAAATAAGGCATTGATAGCATATCAAAGAGACAAGTTGGTTAATGGGGATCGATCAAGACCATAGAATCTTATTGGTCTCAAGGTGACTAATGATTATACAATCATTGAATATTAGGGACTTAAAAAACAAAGTCTATCAATCTATTGTTTAAATACTCTTAGATAAAATTAAGATATTTTCTTTGCTTATCCAAGAGACTAAAATATTAGTGGATTTTATGTGCAAAACAATAAATAGACTTTGGACAGGTGCTGGTCATATGGAAGTGGCTTCTCAAGGGGTCTCAAGGGAGATAGTTACCTTGTGGAACTCTCTTGAATGGGTGACAAATAGAGGATATAGCTTTTAGAGGTGTTATAACATCCCATTTTAGGAGCAATTTAACAATTGAGTAAGCCTTAATTACAAATATCTATGAGACTAAAAGCCTAAATGAATAGATTTGTTAGTGGAGAGTACTGTATAATATGAGAGTCTCAAGAGAGGAGTTAGAATGATTGTTTTTGGGGATTTTAATGCTAAACTATCATCCAAAGATCAACAAGGAGGAACTCTAATATTGGACTCAGGGGATTGACTCATGATTACCCAGGTTCATGCATTACATTTGGTGGATATTTAATGCCATGGAACCAACTATACTTAGACTAACAAGAGGAGGGAACCATACAAAAGGAAGGTAAAATTAGATCAATTTTTATTTTCATATGAGGAATTTGTGAAATGGAATCTAAAATTTTAGATTTTAGAGGGCCTAGTCTTGGATCACTTCTTTATTCTATTAGATGTGGATATTAGGATAGGGAAATATTGGAAACCATTTAGTTTTGAAAACTTTTGTTACAAAAGGAGGAAATTTGAAAGAAAATCCTATAATGGTCATAATAGGGATGTCCAGAGTATGGGACAAGAATTTTTAACTTCTGCAAGTAGCTCCACTATATCAAGGGTCAACAAAAATGGTGGAGGAGATCTAACAAGCCAGACTTCAAGGACCAAAGAGCTCCATCAGTATCAAAATGGGATGATTACCAAAAACCCTTGAAAGAGGGAATAATTATGAAGCAACTCAAAGAAGAGGATGATGATTTGCATAAACTGGTAGAGGAATTTACATCAAAGAGGATATCTATTAGAAACAAATAGCAAGAGCCACTTGGTTAGGGGAAGGGGATAAAAACACCAAATATTTCCATTGTGTCGCTTGTGATAGGAGGCAAGCAGATAAGATAGAAGCTCTCTATGATGAGGTCAGGATCTCCTTTGATACAAACCTAGTTATGCACTCCTATTCAATGGATTATTTTATTAAATTGTTTAAGGAAGGTCTAGTGCAAGACAAAAGAGTCTTAGGAAGAAGTTCTTACTACCATACCCTCTATCATATTTGAAGAATAAAACCAGAACTTGCTTAAACCCATTGATAGAGATGATTTGAAGAAGGTAGTCTTTGGATTGAGTATAAGAATAACATTACGTTCAGATGACTTCCTAAACAAGTTTTTATAGATAATTTGGGACAACATGGAGGATGATGTAATGGTTATCATAGAGGAGTCTAATGACATTAAAAGAATACTTTAAGCATTAATTTAGATCTTCATTGCTTTAATTTTGAAAGGGGAGAGGTGCATATTTAAGACTATAGATCTATTGCCTTATGCAAAATAATCATGAAGGTAATGGTTGAATAACTAAAACCTCTCCTAGATAGTATTATATTCCCAAAACAAGGGGGTTTTGTAAAGGGTGTTAGTATAGTGCATTATGTCTAGGGTATTGCACTATATTGCATTATAAAATAGTGCTCATAGGTGCTCTCCAAGTCATATGGTTCCTCAACCGATTTGGTGGTTTCACAACCTCCTCAAAACCACTCGTATTGTATATTTATTTCCATTTGTAATGCAATACAACTACTGTGCATTTTATAACATGGTACCAGAGCCAAGTTGGAGGAAGAAGAGCGTTTCATTGCAGTCACATTTCTTGAGGACCAAGGACGATGCAGACATGATGTAGATATGATAAAATCTGCATAAGAATCGAGGATGATGTTGACGTAGACCTAGATGCAATAGACTTTGCACAAGATCCAAGGATGACACTAACGCAGACCCAGACCCATACATGATAGACTTTGACATAGATCTTGATTGGCATGGATTTGCTAATGTAGAACCTGGCTAATGTGGACTGGATAAGGAGCATTGACATGGACTGGACAGAGAGGGTTAAGTGGACCTAACAGGGGACACGTGGTAGAGAGAGGCTGACATGGACCAGGCAGGGGGTGCTAAAATGGAATGGATAGGGGACATATGGTGGGAGTTAGTTCATTTGGACGGTTCAACGTGGATCATTGAGGCAAAATTTTGAGGAGGGTGTGACCGCTTGAAGGTAGTCACCTTTAAATGTGGCCCTCCCACCTTTTCAAGAGGCTTAAGAGCCTTTGTAGGGTGCATGTGGGATAATACCATTGTGTTTTTTTTAAAACAAAGTATCCACATGCTATAAGGGGAAGATGTTGGCCCTCTATTTCCAGCACCCCTCATAGTGTAGCTAGCTCCAATCATTGGCTACTATAGAGGAGGTCCATGGTTCGAATTCCACGAAGGGATTTAACATAGTTTTTTTATGATTGCCATGCCATTTGACACCCTGTGAGTGCGGTGACACTCAATGACAAATTTTTTGACACCTGCCATGCCATTTGATGCCCTATGAGTGCAGATTGATGCTCCGTGAGCCATTTGATGCCTTAGCAAATATTTTTGATAGCCCAAAAAAAAACATTGACGACAGCAATTTTTTGATAACTTTTTGTCAATTTTGGTAATTTTTTTACAATTTTTTGCCTAACTGTTTTTTGCCCATGGAGGGTCAATTTTTGCTTACCAGGAGCATTTTTTTTGTCAAAGGAGGGCCCAAAGCATTTTTTTCTACCGCAAGTCCAAGGAGACGTACATTTTTTGAGGTATTATTTAGTACTTTGATTTCTTCCTTTTAAAGCATTTTTTTAGAGGGATAAGTTATTTTTTTTGGATTTAGAAAGGCTCCACATTTTTTTCTCCTTTTTTATTTTGCAACAAAAAGGGGGATCCTAAGCATTTCTTTTTGCAAAATTTTAAGACAAAGGGGGGAATACATTTGTGGAAAGAAATATGGCATTGTAATAGGTGCATTTTTGGTGGAAATCGACACCTAAAGTAGTTAAATTTATGGGCATTTATGGTTGTTTTTTTGCATTTAAATTTCTTGTTTTCTTACATTAACAATAATACAATAAAGCAAAAGAAAAGACCCCAAATTTATGCACCTATTTGTGCAATTTATTTCACAACAACGTTCGATATACATGGTACCTCTGGTCCACACCTACAGGTTATGCTATCGTGCTTAGACTACTGTATCTACCACCTAATATAACTGCAACAATGACATCTGAGATTGTTCTCTATCAATAATCTATGAGAAATAAGGCAATCCAGTTATGATATTCATTCAATTCATACCCTCATCATTATTGTTGTTAGGCGTAAATCCTGACGAAGGGCTTTCTGAAGTGTTTAGAGGAAGTTACATCCCACGCATGAGGAAAAGACCTTCTATGGTAGGTGTCATAAACAAAATAATGCCCTTTCAGGATTGCCTAATTTCCACGTATCATTCTGCTCTTATATACTTATAGTCTCCTTCACATAAGGGTAGGTATATATAAAGGAGTTTTGGTATAAAGGCTTGGCAGGTATAAATAAAGGGAGACCATTTGGTGTTATAAGGAACCTTCACAATGGCCTCTGTTCAGAAATATCTATCAGATTCATAGTTTTTGAAAGGTTCTAACTTCACACCATGGAAGAATAAGATGCATGCTACAAAACATCCTACAACAGCGGGAGTAGATCAAGAAGATTTTGATAATAAGGATAAAATATGTCTCATGTTTATCTTGCTTGCTACTACAGATGATATCCAACCTTATATCTGTGATGCCAAAACTAGTAAGGAAGCTTGGGATGCTTTGATTACTATTTATGAAGGTAAGAATCGATCCACTATTCTACACCTTCAAACTCAACTACATACACTCAATATGAAATCTGGTGAGACAGTTGATCTATTTCTATGCAGAGTGTTAGAATTGAAAGCCAAATTGAATACTATGGGACAACTAGTGGATGATACTCTCTTGACCTCTGTCATCTTGAGAGCATTGCTTGAGTCCTATAAGATGTTGATTCCTCTCTTAATGTATCTTGAAGACAAGTATCTTTTGTGGAATTGGTGAATTTGCTTCAAAATGAGGAGGCAAATAAGTTTTAGAAGGATGAAGTGCCAGATAATACCCTCTACACCAAACAAGGGGGTAAGAAACAAGGTCAGTTTAAAAAATGAGGATCTTCATCAAATGGAAAAGGGAAACAACATCAACATAATGACAAACAATATTGTAAGATTTATGATATGAATAACCATGACACCAACAAGTGTTGGTTTAAGAACACACAATAGAATGACCATCCTCATAAGAAAAAAGGAAAATGGAAATACAAACCATAGACAAAGAATAAGCAACCTAAGGGGCATGTTGCTTATGTTGAATAAAATTCAGACTTAGATTCTGTAGGATTAGACTCAGACTCAAAATCTGAGAGAGCACACAAGGTGCTCATGACTTATACTCTCAACAACTAGATGATGTATGATATATTTATTCAGGGGCTAGTAAGCACATGACTGGTGATAAATCATGGTTTGAGACATTTGAGGAGAAAGAAGGTAAGCCAATAATAATTACTGACAATCAAGTCTACCAAGTGAAGGGTGAAGGTGATATTTCTATCACTCTTCTAGATGGAAAATTTCAGATTGAAAAGGTACTCTATATTCCTAGATTGGATAATAATTTATTATCATTCCCTCAGATGTTGGATCAAAATATGAATGTTGTGTTTCGTGTTGCACAAGGAAAAAATAGATGTTTTATAACCAATATAGGAAAAAATGTAGCAATCACATCATATAAGCATGGCTTGATCATTTTAGATGCCATTTCAATGCCTCATGTTGCTCTGGCAGTAACTACAAAGGAGGCTATGTATCTGTGGTACAAGAGATATGGGCATATAAGTTTTGGATATTTGCATGAGTTGAGAAAATATGAGATGGTGAGAGGACTTCCCAACCTTTCATCCACATTGCCAGTTTGCTCAGATTGCTTAGCAGGGAAGCAACATTGGATACCATTTGAAGTTAGCTCTTCTAGAGCTAAGAAACCTTTGGAGTTGGTACACACCGATCTGTGCGGTCCTATGCCAAACAACTATTGTGGAAAAAAATATTTTCAATTGTTTGTTGATGATTACTCATGAAAGATGTGGGTTTTCTTCCTTCAATTGAAGTTAGAGGTATTTTTGTACTTTCAACAGTTCAAGAAGCTTGTTGAGAAGGAGTCAAGATGTTCCATCAAAATCCTTCGCTCAGATCAAGGGGGGAATATACTTCCAAGGAATTTTTATCATTTTTGAAAGAACATGGGATTAAGAGACAACTAACTACAACCTATACTCCATAGAAAAATGGAGTTGTAGAGAGGAGAAATCATTCCATTATGGAAATGGTTTGATGTATGCTAAAGGGAGCACATCTTGAGCATGAGTATTGGGAAGAAGTAGTAAACACAACATCATACCTCCTGAATAGAGCACCCACAAGAGCTCTATAGGGTAAAAATCCACAAGAAGCATGGAGTGGTAAGAAACCCTCCATTTCTCATCTAAGGATTTTTGGATGTAAGGCATTCATGCACATACCAAAACAAAAAAAGAAGAAGTTAGATGAGAAGACCCTGCAATGTATATTTCTTGGTTATGATGAGCATTAAAAGGGATATCGATTGATATATCCTATGACCAAGAAGACACATATAAGTCAAGATGTGGTATTTGATGAAGCTTTCACATCAAATAACACTTCTACAGCTGTATACCTTGAGGATGATGAGCCTAAGAAAGAGGTTCCTCCCTATAGAACAAGATTCCAAAATGGTATACAAGTACATTGAGAGATTCCAAGTTGACATCACTTCCAGATCTAACTCTAGATCGACCTTGTACTCGTAGTATGGCTCAACAGATGAGAGCAAAAGCATCAACTTCAGAGGTTGATGAGCTATATCAACAATTTTATGATATATCTATAGATGTAGAGGAAGATAGGGAGACATAAATGGAGGATGAAAGGGTCTATATGACAACATTGGATGAGAATGAACCCACAACATTTTAGGATGCACTTAGTGAGCCTAAGTGGAAGGCTGCTATGGAAGCAGAACATATATCTCTCATGAAAAATCATACATGGAAGTTAGTAAATATACCTTCTAGAAAGAAACCCATCAGTTGCAAATGGGTGTTCAAAGTAAAGTATAAGGTAGATGGTACTATTGATAAGCATAAAGCACGTCTTGTTGCCAAGGTTTATGCTCAAAAATAAGGCATAGATTATGAAGAGACTTTTACCCCTACTACAAAAATGACTACCATTCGTATCTTGTTTGCCATGGTAGCTCAGTTTGGGTGGAAGTTACATCAGATGGATGTAAAAAGTGCTTTCTTGAATGGTGACCTACAAGAAGTGTACATGACCCAACCATAAGGATTTGTTGTTGAAGAGTAAGAACACAAAGTTTGTAAGTTGATAAAATCTTTGTATGGGGTAAAACAAGCTCCTCGAACTTGGTACATCAAAATCAATAGTAACCTTATGCAACATGGTTTCCAAAGAAGTCCGTCAGATGTAAATCTCTATATAAAGAACAATGGTTTTGACATAGTGATTTTGGTGTTATATGTAGATGATCTGATCATAAATGGTTGTTCAGATAGTATGATTGATGCAATGAAAAATGATCTAAAAACATCCTTTGAAATGATAGATCTAGGACTTCTTCACTATTATCTTGGTTTAGAAGTGACTCAAAAGAAACATCATATCAGAGTTACCCAAAAGAAATATGCCAAGACATTGATTGATAAATATCACATGACTAACTGTAAGTCTAAAGCTACTCCAATGGAGGTTGGACTTAAGCTATCTCGATATGATCAATCCCCATAGGTAGATGGCACTCTCTATCATCAACTGATTGGGAGTCTCATATATTTAACAAATACCAGGCCAAATATTAGTTTTGTTGTGGGTTATCTTTCACGGTTCATGCAGGACCCAAAGGTGAGCCATTGGAAAGCAACAAAAAGAGTTCTTCATTATGTTCGTGGTACAACAGATTTTGGCTTGGAATACAAAATGAATAACAAGTTCTATCTACAAGGATACACGGACTTTGACTATGTTGGATTCATTGATGATTGAAAGTTGACTTTTGGATATATTTTTCATCTTGGATCTGGTCCTGTCTCTTGGCATAGTAAGAAGAAGTAGGTGGTTGCTATCTCTTCTATAGAGGCATAATATCGCGTAGCCAGTGTAGCAATCTACAAGATAATATGGTTAAGTCACATTCTTACAAACATGGGTCTTCCAAAGAACCTTCCACTTCATTTGTTTTGTGATAATCAAGGTGTTTTGAATCTTGTCAAGAATCCCATATTTCATGATCGCACCAAACACATCGACACTAGATGTCATTTCATTCGAGATGAAGTTCCAAAGCATCATATACAACTCCAATACATTCCCACTGATGAGCAAGTTGTAGATATCTTCACCAAGGCACTTGCACATGTCAAATTTGAATTGTTTCGTAATGCTATTTGTAGTTGCCAATAATATAATAAGGGGGGATGCTAGCATAGTGCATTATGTCTAGGGTATTACATTATATTGCATTATAAAATAGCACTCATAGGCACTCTCCAAGTTATATGGTTCCTCAACAGATTTGGTGGTTCCACAACCACCTTAGAACCGCTCGCATTGTATATTTATTTCCATTAGCAATGCAATACAACTACTACGTATTTTATAACAAAGGGTAGGTATATCTTAGATGGTGTGGTTCTAGCTCAAGAGGTAATCCACTCAATACAAAAATCTAGTAATAGAGGAATATTCATGAAATTGGATATGTCAAAGGCTTATGATGGGGTGGAGTGGAGCTTCATGTCAAGTATGATGGTACCCTTCAACTTCTCTTAGGATTGTATTGAGTGGATCATGAGTTGCATCTCTACTCCAATATATTTAGTGGTAATAAATGGTCTTCCCTTGTAACAATTTGAATCCACTAGAGGCCTTTGTCAAGAAGATATTTTTTCTTCTTATCTCTTTCTCTTATTGGTTAAAGACTTGGGTAAACTCATCTTGAGGAGGGGAAAATAGGTTTTGCACATAGTTATGAAGGTGGGTGAGGAGGTTTTGACTCACAGTTCATGGATGATACAAGATTGATGGGAGCATCCAACCCCAAGGAAGCAAAAATGATCAAAGATACTCTTAACATTTATCTTAGGGCCATAAATCAAGTCATTAATGATAAAAAATCCAAGGTGGTCTTCTTTAATATTGAATGAAGTCTTTAGAACACAATTCTAGAGATGTTGGGATTCACAAAGACTTTTCTCCCAATGGTCTATTTGGGGGTCCCTTTACACTTTAAAAAACTAAAGGTAACTATTTGAAGGAATATTTTGGACCATATTAAAGATAGAATTAACCATTGGTCTCACAAATGGTTAACCTTTTGGGGTAGATTAACTCTCTTCTAGTTAGTCATTCAAGCCATGCAAATCTACAAATTTTCTATTATTGGTAACCCACATTCCATATGGAAAGAGTTAGACAAGATGGCTAGGAAATTTTTATGGGGAAGAGCAAAAGGAGAGAGAAAATAGTTGCTAGTATGCTAGGATAAAGTAAGCTAGCCCAAGACAAAGAAAGGCTTGGGCTTGAGGAGATCGAAGTTGAATAATAAAGCTTTGGCTAAAAAGCTTTACTAGTGGTGTATCTCATAGCCAACTTCTTTATTCATTAGAGTTTTAACTTGTAAATATTTGGGACAGGTGATCCCAAATGATGTGATTCATTTCCCTTTGGATGATAATGGGTCTTTAATGTGGCAGTCACTAAAGCTAAGATCTCAAGCAGTAAAATATGAGTTATTTTGGAAAGTGGGCAGAGGGGAGAAAGCATGATTTTAGGTAAATTCATGGTATCAATATCCACCTATCATTATTACATTCCCGTATTTGCAAATGGTAAAAACAACCATGGAAAGCAGGGGTTAGATCAATATAAAAAATATTTTTGATACCAATTAGCTTAAATATTATATATTTAAGCAACTCAAGAAGTTCATTGAGAGGCTAGTTCCAATCTCTTCAAACTTGGCACTTGTCTTGACTAAAATCCTGATAGAGATATTTCTCACAAATAGGAAAGCGGAGGATGAATTAGCTTGGGGATATGTAAGCCTTAGAGTCTACACAGAGAAGGATGGATATGAAGAGATCCTTCCAGAACCTCATCCTCATGCATATTAGGTTGATGATTGGAGAAATATTTGGCAGTCCAAGGGATAGCCAAAAGTAAACTTTTTTGCCTGATAGTTCATGCATAATGAAATTCTTACCTTCAACAATCTAATATGTAGGGGAATCATCACGGGGGTCACTTAGTTGAAAGCCTTCAAAACACGTGCATTCATGTGATTCTAAAAAAATCCCCTATTTTTAAAATTTACCACCTTCCCTTCTAATTTATTAAACCCCTAGTGGTAAATCCCTATCTAATAAATAATAACCCCTTCTCAAAAGTTACCATTTTACCAAAAATATTTGAATCAATTTTTAATATCCCTTGGTAGGTTTACCATTTTATCAATGTATATCCATTGAGCATGTTTGAATCCATCAAACTATCAAGTATTTATGAGCATAACAAAAATTAGTGGTTTGAGCTCTAACTTGAAGTAAAAATATGTATATTCTTAGTCTTCACACATTTCATTTAACCAATAATATACAAGAGCAAGTTTTGATTATATTCTAGGTCTCTCACTCTCGGAGGGAGGACCCCATTTCAAATTCCTTACTTCCCCCTGCTCTTGTCTTGCTGATCTCTAGTTGGGTAGATCTTCCTGGGATCTCCTGTTGCATTTCCAAGACCTCCACGGATCCTCCTGTGCTTATCAGGATGTGTCATCCCATTTTTGATGTGACTGCGATGGTTTGGTTGGATTGACCTGAAGATTCTTTCCATGGCAACCTTCAAAAAAGCTATACATTTTTTTTTTATTTTGAACATACTACTATTAAGGGGGGATGATGTGTGATTCTTATTTCAATTCCATGCTATGTAATTTCTTCTTCCTCCCAAGTAATTCTTAAGGGGGATATTGGTTTACTCAGCTTTTGGCATGTGTCAAATATTGTTGCAACATCCAATTTAGAGGTTGACGTACAAACAATTTTGGTTGAAACCAAATTTTCCTTTCTTATATTGAATGACAAATTTGACTTTTAAAAATTGGGTTATTTTCATGGCCAAATAAACTAGTCTCTCACATCTGCCTTTATGTAAGCTTTTTATAAGCCTTGTAATTTTGAATCATCAACAAAATATTAAAAAAATGAGTATATTTGGTCCCTGAAATCATGGTGGGATGTGTGAGGTAGTGTTCAAGTACAATAATTCTTTGATCTTCAAAATTTACGCAAAATTTTACCATTTCCAAAAATTTGTACATCTTTGACATAATGAAGATAATGAAATCCCTTCATTAATTAGAAAATAATTATTATCTTTTTAATTGAATATGCCTGACAAAGACCAGACCTAGAGCAAGTGCCAAAGCACCTTTGACATTAAGACTGACTCTAAAATATTTTGGACCTAAGTTTTCAAAAAATTGAAAAGATAAAAAACAAATGTCTAGAATAAAATGCAGATTGTTGTCTGTCTTAAACTAGTATGCTCTGAAGATGAAGATGATAAAAACTACCCAAATTGTTCCATATCACTTTTGTGATTTAAAAATTTGCTTAGGAATTTGAGGCAAATTATCAAGTGAATGAATTTGAATTTTTATTCTTATAAGCCAAATAATTAAGTCCATATAGAGGTTGTCAATCAAGTGAACAAAACCAACCGCTCTGGTGCATTTTATTTCACATATAAAAGGAGCCATTTTTTCTCAGCATTAGAATCAAATTTTTTGATCACTTTTAGGTTCACAAATCAAGCAACATACATGATAGCAATTAAATTTTTTTTGCATGCATTTTTCCCTTTACCATACATCTTTGAGATATCTACCTTTCGTTTGAAGCTTTTTTAGCATCGACTCTGCTTCTCTGGCATCCACAGACTCCTGCCACAAACAAAATACAATCACCGTCACATAACAGGGTGGGTATTTCCTAATCATAGTTGCATATAGTCCTTTTAATTATTTGTGCTAATCCATTCATAAGAATACTTACCTGTTCTTGAATGATGTTCAACAATACCTGATGCACATCTCTTGTCATCCCCTTTGCATCACCACATACATAGAAATAACCACCTTGCGAAATGAGTTGCCATACATAGCTAGCTTGTAAAGAACAGTTTAATGCAGGTAGATGTGATCTACTATTGATAAAATTAGTAACCTATCAAACAAAGGCATCTCAAATCTCTTTTTTTGGGCTATAAAGCATTTCCCATGAGATGCTTAGTATCAATCCAATAAAACCTTCAGTGGAACTTGTGGAAAATTCTAATTCTTCCTTATGAAGGAAAATGTGTATCTTTGAAGATATTCACCTCCTTCAAAATTTTGTGCTGCACATATTCCTTTTGAGGACCTTCTCTGGAGAAGGCTACATCCAATCTAGATAACACTCCTTGTTCAACATATTGGTTAAGCTCCTCCTCATAGATGAAGTCCTGCATGTTCATGTGCACTCGTAATCAATTTATCTTGTTCAAAAAGTGATCAGGCACACTATTCTCATCGAATTAGTATCAACTTTATCAATGAGGATCTATGGTGACAATGAGTATTGTTACCATTTTCCTATTTCTACATCTAAAGAAGAGGAGAGCTATCCCAAGTTGTAATCCAGATCTTTGAAGGGTAGCTCTTTCCTGGAGGAAACCTCTAAATGGTGCAATGCATGTGCTAGGTCCTACCATGATAATGGGAATCATGGGATCTGAGGGAAGCTTGAAATTTAACTTCCTAATAAAAACTTGTGCCCAGCTACAGTCATCGTTAGATTCAATGCAAGGGATGAAATTCTTCAAGACAAGCAACAAACACAAGTTAGACTTCATCTCAATCTGATTAAGTCCTAATACTAGTTAATTTGTAGTAGTTGTAAATTTGGACTCTGTGATATTACCTTCATCCATGTAGAGTAGACACCCTAGTGTATATGTCCTATAGGGCTAGGGCCATGGACTAGAGCACATGTAACATGGACTCTGTTTGGTGCAAAGTTGTCAAGTCACAACACAACAACCTCATTTCAGTATGTTGGATTCTATGACAGAATAAGATTAAATCTATAGTTTCTGATCATTACCTTGGAGCTGATGAGGTGGAGTAGAATCGAGGCTGCAAGTGCGGAGAAATGGCACAAAATACTCCCAAAGGAACCTTTGACATGATAATATCCATTCAGAATACTTGTCCTGATGGTGGAAGCAATTTGATATTTCAATCCACAAAGAAACATATGAACTAATGATTTAAAGCAATCACATTGAAAAGAGAAATCTTGGAACTCAATTTACAAAAATCTCTCTTTTCTAACTTGAGACAACTTCACAAAAGCTAGCAGTAAAATCTAGTAGCGTTGTAAATTATGGTGACCTTGCAAGGAACAAAAAAGTTCTTGGCACATACCTTTCCTGCTGGTGAAGATAGATATTTTAACCATTCTGCTTCTTTCAAATCAGATGCATATGCTGCTAATGCTAAAAGAGACCCCTGTAAATGAAAACCAAATGCATATTAAGGTCTTGTTCATTCAAGTAGTGAATTTTAAGTTCTTACATAGTTTATCACTTAAAGTTCACAATTTCACAACTTGAAATTCATGATAAACATGCATGTGGACCACTAGTAATTAAAAGTAGCCTTGTAAAATCTACTTATTGTTATTAAAACCTACTTGTTAGGAGGATAGCCTACATCCACAGAGGTATTTCTATAGAACCCATATGTAGTGCCAAGATGGAAATAGCTAGTATTGCTATCGATAACCAGTAGATTTGTTTGTCCTTATATTTATGGACTCAATCAAATAGGAGGGATGATGATGGTTTAGGCTATCTAGCCTTAATATTTTTTGACATATACTATATTGTTTGCTGATTTACACTAACATTTTTCCATATTTGTTTATTCTATATCTTTGCATGGGATGAGCACCCATGTGAAGGAGCCTAGGAGATGCAACATAGACTCATTGAGAGGAAGAAGCACAATAGTTAAATATTGAAGGCAAAAATCACCTGAAGTGCTCATGAGGGAACATTGTCCAAGGATTTTCAAAATTCTTGGAGGTATGCAGGTAAAGTTATACTACTGTTGGTCAGTGTTGGGAGAGTGAATGAGGTTTGCAAGGTCGTCGATAGCCCTATTTTGTTGAAAGTTTCTACTTTCACTTTTTACTTTTCCTTGTTTTAATAAATAGGTTTCCAAAAGAAAAATATCAAAGAAAATAGATAGGAAAGCCAAGTTCCAACACAGGCCTGTGCATACAAAGTGTTTGATGAACTTCAAGTCAAACTAAAAATAAAATAGAACTTATAAGTTAAGGGGTTCTAAGAACAAAGTGAATGGCAATAAGTTCTATGTGAGAGAGAAGCCTAGGGTAAAGGCTTCCATATTTGGAAGCACAAGATAGACATGACTCTTTTGGAGAAGGATATGGGACAACTAGTAGATGGTCCAAGCCTTAGATCAGCAGACCTGTTGTGGCTCTAATATGGGATTGGAAGTATACCGAGACCCTAGAAACTATAGTGCTTATTCTAAAACATGCCATCTTACACACAGTAACCTTGGGTAAAATAAAAAATAAAAAATTCCAAACAAGCCTGGGATAAGCTAAGTCAGATTTTTGAGGCCAGACAAAACTGCAACTTTGCTCTTGAGAAGTAAGTTTGTTAGATTGATAAATGTTAGAAGGGGGCAGCCTGTATTCTCAAGTAGCTAGACTCTAGTTAAAGTCATTGATGACTCAGCTGGAAGATGTTGATGTATCAGAAGAAGATGGTGTGGCTATACTTTAAAGTTTTGAACGAGTTTACCTGGTTTATATGAGAATCTGGTGTAACTATTTGTTACCAAGATGGGAAGTTGTCACTTGATTAAGTGGTGGCCAGTCTGTTAAAATAAGAAATGAGGAAGAAAAATAATGTTCTGAGTGACACAATAGAAGGTCTATTAATCATAAAGGGAAAGAGGAGGTTATATACAATGGAGGAAGTCACAGACCTAGCAGGTGCAACCTTAATGGCCACAAGGTATGACATCCAAAGATAAAGTTGTTTGATTTTTATTGTGTGAGAGCAAGTCAATACATAAAGCCTTGCCATAAAGATGATTTAAAATGACAAAATAAAAGAGGAGAACAACCATGCAAACTTTTTATAAGATGGATGTGCTAGTTTTTCCCTCAATTTAGGAGCCACCATGCTGAGAGTGGCATATGACATAGAACAAACCAACTTATAACAAGAGTAATCCTCCTGAATGTCATTTTAACATTAAATTTAAAATAGAGGTGAGTATTTTTTTGAAGAATTTAATCAGATTCTAGGGGATAGAGGAAGGGTTAGGCAGCTTAAACTACCTTATCCTCCTCAATATAATGGTGTATCAGAACAAAAGAACATGGCATTGATGGAATGTATAAGAAGTATCATTTCTTATAGCAATCTGCACTAGAGTTCTTGGACTGAGATAGTGGCAACAATAGTTTATGTTCGAAATAGGGTTCCCACAAGAAGTTAAGGCAAGGACACCTAGAAAACTCTAAGAAACCTTACGTTGTAGTGCTGCACATTTAAATATATTAGGTCATCCAGCCTACCTTACATTCTGACTACAAAAAGAGACATATTAGATTTTAAAAGCACATGAATAACATTAGTTGCTTATAGTTCGGATAAGAAAGGATACAGGTTACATAATCAGGTTGAAGAGAAGATGTTTGGAAAGAGGGATGTGATATTTAATGGGCAACTTCTTGATGATAATTTTACACTGGAAAATATTTGCTAATGATCAAGTCAAAAGAATCAAGTTTCTAAACAACTGAAGAATCTAACGGTGTAACTATTTTTCCCTTTTCATAATGGGCTCAATCAAATAAGAGGGACGATATCATCTTGTTGCTGATTTACATGGTAACTCTAAGAATTTTTCAATAAGCAATAAAAAATTTGGAAGGATGCCACTGCCAATGACAAGAATTACAGTACTTTACAACTATTCTAAATATAATGTTTCACTTTTCTTTAACCCCTCAAACTCGAACTTATGAAAGTTTCAAAAACAAGAAAATGCATGCCTACTTACTTTACAAGGTGGATTGAGCATGTCTGCATATCGTGCTAATGTTGTCTACAAAGTGCAGGGGCCTAGGAAGGGAGTAGGCAGAGAACTAGCTCCAGCTACAAGATCTCCAGTTTCAGTTTCTCTGTGTAGAGATATTATCATATCAAGAGGATGTCCAAGAAGCCTGGCCGCTATTTCAATCATTTCTAGGGTGTTCTCTGCATATACTCCAACATGATTGCCAGCCTCGTAACTACAAAAGATAAAAAATAAACAACATACAAGTGTTTTAGCTCTCCCTCTCCCATGTCATTCCTCATTTGGCCTTCCTTCTCTATAAATTTATTAATAAAAAAAATAAACTGAAGCCTTTGTCATTTAACAAGGATTCCTCTTGTTTCAGAGTCTTATTATAAGACCTACATGAGAAACATCTAAAAAGGATTAGGAGCTGATCATTTTCCAGTGTTTTGACACTACTTCTAACATTTATGAAAGAATGAGACGTATTACTCAAAATCGTTAATTATACTACTTTTTTATTCAAATTAATGAAAATTTATTAAAAAATCAAAATGTCAAAGTATTAACTATGCTCACATTAAGCCTGATTCAGTAATGTCAAATTCAAGATGAGTGCATGAGTGGTCTGATAGTGGCATGTGAAGTTCTTTCCATGGCAACAGTGGCTCTGGAGGTAAACAATGGAAACCATGTTACTATTTACTTATAAATCTTTATAAATAGAGAGATATGTGTAAAATATTCAAATATTAAAGAGATATGTGTAAAATATTCATACCTATAGGGATTGTGAACATCATGAAGAGCTTTCCCATTTGTTTTAGCAACATATGATTTCTCCACTATTGTATCTTGGTCATGAATGACAAGGTGATACTTTGCAATAACAACCATGTATGGAGTTGTGCTGAGTGGTTCATCATCTTCACCTATAAGAAAACTATCCAATTCTGGCCATAATTGCTCTTTCCTAAAGAAAGTGACCAAAAAAAGGGATCCTTGTATTAAGATGCAAGACATTTCAACAAACACTTTCACAACTCTATTTACCGTTACACCTGTTGTATGCATACACCCGTGCTTAGTCTAAAAGGCTATGCTCTACACAAAATGCATATGCAACTCTGATCAAGACTCATGCACCACTTTCATTCGGTGCATCCTGAGCTTCAAATCCTTATTAGACTGTCGCTCTTCTCCAGGCAACTATAGACCAACTATCACAACGTGTATATACTACGTATCACTCAACACAAAAAAACACTCCTTTCCTGCACTCTCAGAGCAATCTGAATCCATAGCCTATACAATACTAAGAACAACATCTGATCTGATCTAGGCTAAGAGATTTAATGCACCATGCCACCCATACTCAATAAGGACCAATCACACTACCCAATCAAAGCCAAATCTCATGGCAGATTGCATGTACAGGTAAGAGACCAAATGCACCAACCAATTTTCCCTGTTCTCAACTGCCCAACATTCAATGCCAGTCTATCCATGGTGTCAATGATAGGTATGAATAGATGTACATGCTCCAAGTTTAGTAAATGACCAATCCTTCCTTGGGTGACATCCCAACAACAAATACAATTGTTGTATAAAAATGATTAAAGTAAGAACCCTATTTTTGACTCCACACAACCTAACAACCTCCCACTTGGAGTCTAAAACTTGGTTACTAATCCCGCAGCCCCTATGGAAGGTGTATACTAGGAACTCAATCCCTGAGTCCAACGAAAGTTGAGCAAAAGCCCAACTTCTCCCTTGTTACTACTTTCATAAGCATGTCAACAAAGTTTTGAGAAGTGTGGATTTTACCCAAACACACCGAACAAGCTGAAAGAATCAAAGCATCTTGCAAAAGGTCACCTGCAATGTTTGCTTCTTGAGTTTCAATTTTGTTGTTATCATTCTTGCCTTCTTTCTTTCTTTCCCAATAGTTCTTCTTGTAATGCCCGGTCTTCCCACAATGCCAACACTCAACCTTACCTTTACCTTTGCTCTTTGATCTACCCCTTGATTTGCTTCTAGTTTGACTCCTACCTCTTTCTTTCTTCCTACCTCTATTTTTAGTAGTTAATGCAGCCCCTGAAGATGAAGACTCTCCTGAGGATTTCCTCCTCATGTCCTCACTAAGAATAGTGCTAACAACATCCTCAAACACTAACTTCCCTGAACTTGGAATAGAGTTACTCACAACCATAACAACATTATTCCAACTGTCTGGAAATGAACAAAGAAACAAGAGAGCTCTAATATCATCCTCAAATACAATTCCAACTGATTGTAGTATCACTCAACACAAAAAAAACACTCCTTTCCTGCACTCTCAGAGCAATCTGAATCCACAACCTATACAAGACTAAGAACAACATCTGATCCGATCCAGGCTAAGAGAGTTAATGCACCATGCCACCCATACTCAATAAGGACCAATCACACTACCCAATCAAAGCCAAATCTCACGGTAGATTGCATGTACAGGTAAGAGACCAAATGCACCAACCAATTTGCCCTATTCTCAACTACCCAACATTCAATGCCAGTCTATCCATGGTGTCAACGACAGGTATGAATAGATGTACATGCTCCAAGTTTAGTAAATGACCAATCCTTCCTTGGGTGACATCCCAACAACAAATACAATTGTTGTATAAAAATGATTAAAGTAAGAACCCCATTTTTGACTCCACACAACCTAACAGTGGTGTTCTCTCTGTGACTGTGAAACAAGCAGAGGATTTAACTGCAACAGACCTTATGGGTAAAGTTGATCCATATGTAGTACTTAATATGAAAAAAATAGATGCAAAAAAGAGAACACGAGTAAGTTTTGTGTGACTATTTAGCTTTGGCCATCTCAAATTACTTATTTGTATCTTTGCTGACGTTACACAAATAACTTTTATAGGTGATTAACAAAAATTTGAATCTTGAATGGAATAAAAAATTTGACTTTGTGGTAGAGGATGCCATGCATGATATGTTGATTTTGGAAGTCTGGGATCATGACATGTTCAACAAGGTGATTCGACATTTTTGTATCTGATTATTTGTTTCATGTAACTTACTTCTCAGAACTTGACATATCCTTGTATTCCACCTATTCAGGATTTCATGGGAAAATATGCATTAACCTTAACAAAAGTTCTTCATGAGCGGGAGTATGACGTTGATCTCTCACTGGATGGAGTCAAATATGGGCGGATATTTTTACATCTCAAGTGGACACCACAACCAATTTCTATGGATTAACTCTAATGAAAATAGGCTTGGGGAATAAAAGATGCAAAATGTCTTCGAGAAATAAGTAGCAACCACATAACCTGCAAAATTATGGCAACTCATAGCTTAATTGCAATAAACAATTGACTTGTTTTTAGGAAAAATTAATTTCTTCAAAAACAACATTGGTAGTTTTTGTACAGGGCAAATGATAGCTTGCCTTCCCTTAGCCATATGCTAGAGATGTTCCCCTCAATGCCATTTTTAAGCTATAATTTAAATATAATTTGTTCATAGTACTGTGTGTGGCAATTACGTGCATTTTAATTTGCAAGGACCCCATGACAATTACAGTAGATGTTAATCTCTATTTTTGGTTTAAAAAAAACATATGGTGCCTTGTCTTCTATTTTTGTATTGCTCAAATAACCATGCTTAGTAAAATAATGTTGTGGGCATTATTTTTTGATGAAGTGTCCCATTTTCATGTTCAAGGAATTATTATGGCTTGTTTATAAAAACAGATTCAGTTTTCAGTGTTGAGGCTCGGACTTGTCTCGGATTTGGCAAGCCTATTTTTTGGACCCGGACTTGGGTTTGGGGCAAAACATGAGGAAAAACCTAGCAGAAAGGCTAAGGGTCAAAATGACTTGGTCAAGATCATAGTAGCCATTAAATAGTGTTGTTTGTTCCCTAACCAAAAAAATCCAAGAAATAAGAATATAAATGTCAAAAACTTGCATGTAAGACTAGTGCATATATAAACATAATTTTTAATATTCATCTTGAGCCTTCCAACCCCATATAAAGCCATTGTGCCCACATTTCTATGCAATATAAATTTATTTAGAAAACATAACATTGACTACTAAAAGCCAGTGGTGTTTTAAAACAACTACCTGAATCAGATGTTGGTTTGCTTTGCACCTTATCAATTGACAAGGTTGCCTCTGTCCTTTTATCATCTTGCACTGTTGAATCAACTGGCACAGGAGCTTCTATACCACCTTCAAAAACCTCTTCATCAGTTTGTTTGGTGTCATCAACCTCTGATGTAGTGCAAGAATCATTTATCTGTAATGATTCCTGAGATGTACCAGTCACAACTTGCTCTAGTGGCAATGTAGATTCATGAGGATTTTGAAAAGCAACAGATCTTGAATGACCACATTCACCTATTCCAATCTCGGTCTGTGGAACTTCTATTATAAGTGCAACTTCTATCAATGTCTCATTTGACCTATAATACAAATTTAAACATTAGTATTCATGAATTATTGAAATGAATAAAACTTCAAACAAATGAAAATATTAAAATAATAAGTAAATGCAATCATACAACTTAATAAATAAGGTCAATTCTACCTTTTTGCAAACTTTTGGCATAATCATTAAATATTTTGAAATCATTTTCCTCCAACTGATAATGATCCTTTTGAGGGAAATAGGTTAGATTAGCAGTTGCAATGATAGATTCTAATGATACAAAATCATGATCTATCAAATCATAAGTAAATAGTCGTGACCCTTTTGTCTTATTATACCAATTTAATTGAATCTCAACATCTTCTAGACGTTCCAAAAGATCTATTGCATTACGATATTCAACCACTTTGTTGCCCTCATTTTTCCTCATCCTTTGCACTCTTCCAAGGTACCATGTCCCACGTCGAACACCTTGCTTAGTACTACATGGGACACCCTTTCTTCGAGGTCGATCACTTAAATGTGATGCTTCTTGCTCAAATAAAACCCCACAATCAGACCCAATCCCTAAGTGAGAAGCATTCTCTGATATTGGAAATATTTCATTTTGATTAAAGTATATTCCATGTCTTACTCTAATCAACCTATCTTTTGATAATGTGGGATTTCCATTCAACTGACTAACAAGTGTTGACTTATATATCTTTTTCCCATCTACTTTTACCACTGCACTAAATTTTTTTATTAGGTTCTTCTGCATGATCTAGAATTTCATCAATTTCATGTCACCATTCACTCTCCATGACATGTGGATCAATAAGTGGAATGGTTTCATTATGAATATGGTTTAAATTTGTAGAAACTCCATCAAAAATAGTGCTTGAATGTGAACTCTCTAATGCCAAAAAATCAATACATTCACCAACTACTTGGACTGTAGGAAAACTATCACCACAATCCCATGGCCTAAACCACCATGAGTCATCTTCATGCCTTTGAGGATTTATACTAACATGTACAATATTATCCTGTGCATATTTTAATCCTTGCCTAAGAGCTTCTACAATATCAATATCAGAAGATATACAATTATAATCTGATAAAACTCCATACTTCTCTTTCATTTTTGGATTTAGTTTATGCCATAAATTTTCTTGTTTTTTATGAGCTTTTCCAAAATGTAATCCTTTTGGATTACTCTCTTCTTCTGATACCCTATTTAAGCTTCCAACTGTATGCAATAAATCTACAAAATCATATGCCCTTTCAACTCCAACCATACCACCTACTCTACTAAAAAAATTCTCACAAACATCTGATCCTATTGAATGTAGTATGCACGGTAAAGAAGGATACCTATCATGAAAGAGCTTAATCAAAAGTACAACAAAATGACAAGAAATATTCACATCTTGATATGCTTCTTTACTGATAAAGTTTAGTTGGGCATTTGTAGTTGTATTATTTCACACCCAAGAAATCCATAGTGTCAAGAAATGATATACTCTGGATGCATTTCTTACTCTTTCCCAAAGGCTTAAATTATTAGATAAGAATATGTCGATGTAGTCAGCAACCATTGATAAGTACATTTCAGTACCTAAGGTTCTTTCTGTCTTACCCCTAGAAGGACTTCTCATCTATCTTAGACATCTTTGCACATTCCTTGATGCAATGCATTGTGTTGATCCCCAATTTTGTCGATCATTTCTTTTTATATCTTCCTCTGTTAGTTGGTGCTCCTCCATTGTGAATGAATCATAAAGAACAATTATATGATTAAACATTATCAACTCACTTCCTAAAATAAAATTATGTCTACCACTAAATAGTGGGTTAATTAGTTTTTTCCCATTATGGATGAAGTCTTGATCATGAAGCCCAGTTACACTACCATCATTCAATATAGATGCAGTTAATTTCCATCCTTCCCAAGGAATTCCAAATCTATTTCCATTGTTGGAAGTATAACTTTTCAACATTAATTGTCTATGCCTACTATCTCCATCTGAGGCATGACCAATAATTGGGCCCAATGAATCTTCAACATATTGCTTCCATAGATTCTCAATATTGATCCATTGAGCTTGAACAAAATCAGCATTAAATTTGTTGCATGTCGGGTGCACTACCAAAACCAAACTAGGAAGTTTTTCATGCAAAGGATTGGCAATAATAACCCTTGCATAATGACCAATTTCATTGTCCTAAAAAGCATTGACAATTGTGTTGTAACCATCTGTATCTTTTCCTACTATGATGGAAAACTTTGATTGACATTGATGTTGTTCAATCTTCCCACAAAATCCAACCAATATGTCTTTGCTTGCAATCCATCTACCAAAAAAAATTGTTAGTATTCATATAATAAATAATATTATAATATTAGCTATCAACATGATTAGAACTGAAATTCATAAAATACCTAACATATTTTTTAACTCTGGTTTCATCTTCTGCAAGAATCACTGGAACATGACCTTCAATACCAAGGCTTGCTTTATATCTTGCATATATTTTACCAATGGCATCAAATATATATCCATGCTCTCCTGGAATATAAGATAGAGCCTTTCTAGTTTACCTTCTAGTTGTAGTAGTTGATGGTCCATCTAAATTCACACTGAGAAAGTTGTGTAAACGAGGACCCCCCATAGCTTGATCAATTCATATATTTTTGCTGAAGATTTTTTAAATCTTCTACCTTGTTTACAACGTAGCATATTCTGAATTAAATCTTGAACAAAATCCCATAGTGCTTGCTTTCCTCTTAATTTTCCCAACCTATGTGCTTCAAATACATCTTTACAAAATTTATAAACATCCTTCCTTTGAGTTGATTCAAACAATTTTTCCTTCAATGATCTATTTCTTATTGATAAGCTTGCAACCTTGGTTTTTTCCCACCAAATGGTTCTTAATGCAGCTTTGTAGCGTGCTGAAGAAACCCTTGCAGACTTTTGCAATTCATGTTGTGTTAAATAGTCCAACCGTCTTCCTTTTCCTGTATTTCTATGGTCTCTTTTCACTGTACTAAGTTGCTCTCGATATAAACACATTCTAAAATCATGGCAATTTGGTATCTTTGAACAAAAATGGCATGAAAATGACTCAAATGGTATTGATGTTTTAGATATCCTTTCACATTCATTGTGCCTATAAGTTCCATCAATAGTAATCTTACAACCTAGGTATTCCACTGTGCCTATTGTGTGAGATTCAATGCTCCATTTTTTCCACCTCTTTGATCATCCATTAAAATTTTTACATCTATTTCTGTTCCATTATATGTAGCCTTTGGTTTCCAATAACCCCAACATAATAGTGATAAAGAAATCAAACCTATACAAGAAATTACATGCTATTAATACAAGAAATAAAATATTGGTAAAATAATAAATAACTAAAGAACTATTCAAGAATGGTGTTATAAAAAATGAAATGTTGATCTCATAATATACAAATAATACCTGGAGTTGAAGTTCTTGTGCTTGTGGATCCTTCTCCTACACTGCTTGATCTAGGAACCAAAAACTTGGATAGACTTTGTTGTTTCCCATCATTTGAAGCCTTCTTTGGTCATCCCACTAAACCAGTCCTTATCATTGCTTGACTTGTTGAATTTTGGTTATGTGACTTTGATTTTATATGTTCAGAGAGAGAAGCTACAATATTTCCTATCTTGGGGATCAATGCAAACCATTTATTACATTTTGTACATTCCACTTTTACAGTTGTCCTATCTGTATAATCTCCAATTGTGGATTCTACAACTTTAAATGGAGAATCAATATCTTTCTTGATGAACTCATCAAAAATATTGATTGCATTCAGTATGTCATGATGATCTGATGGTTCATATATTTCTTGAACATCTTGTACATCTTTCTCACCTGCTATGTTTTGACCTGAACTATGAGAATTCCTTTTCAAGTGGCGTGATGATGTGATATGGCTCCGTCTAAAGTTACGTATAGTATCAACTGCATTAAGTATGTTACCTGATCCGTAATCAACATTACAAACATCACAATGAACTTTTATCATGGGTTTATCACCTTCTAAGGAGAATCGAAGACTTGTACTCTCAGTTGGAAGTGTTTTTTGCAATTCAAACAATTTGGAGTTCCATAAATCCATAATTTTAGAGTCAATCAAACTTTGTACTTTGATTGAGTCTGGATGATCATTAATATTTGCATGTATTGTTGATCCTTCTGAACTTATAGTCTCTTGAATGGATGTATGTGGAAGTTTATTTTTATCATTTTCTATTGATCCAATATTTTATTTTATTTCATGATTCATTTGTTCTCCAGTAAGCTCTGTAAATTTCCTTTTAACCCCAATGACTGTTTCTTCCACATCCCATGTGTACTCTTGCCTTGGATTGATAGGATGTCCCACTTCACTAATAAACTCAAATGGATATTCTAAAATATTATATCTATCAACTTCTGTTCGAAGATCAACAAGTGTGCATACACTCTTATGCTTAATTACAACCACAATCTCACCATTTGTATCTTTTAGAGAATACACTTTTTTGTCACCCATAACTAGCTATGCTTCCAAAATAGAATAGCTATTGTATGAAGAGAATAAACCTAAAAAATCCACAAACCACCCACAATCAATTAGTTCTATGGATTTTTGAAATAAGAGGGTTACATAATTATATGATATAATACAAGCTCCTTAATCCTAAATAGAAATACAATTAAGGAGCAATTGACAACCATTCAAGATCATGATTATATGCATCAATCATTCTTGGACCTATCACACATACCATTACAAAGCCACTAACCAGATTGACAATCATTCATAATCATGATCAACATGCATCAATCAGTCTCAGACCAACCACATATGCCATAACAAAGCCACAAACTATCCAAAAAATAGAAATTTGTTGCAGTGTAGCAATTTAACTCTCTAGAGCCCAGTTAGCCCCTTGATGGAATCATTGTTTCTCTGATCTATCACAAATAAATAGAAGACTATTTGTATAACCTACAATACTACCAATCTAATGTTGTATGTGCATCAAATGGAGAAACTAATAATAACACATAAATATATATTTAACAAATGATAAGCTAAATATGTTTAATTGCCCATATAGCAAATGTAAGGTGGTCTTTTTAATATTTAGATTGAAGGCACCCACGATAGAAGCTTACACAACTCTTAAAAACAAAAAAAAAATTCAGTCAACTTCTTTGTAACTGTATAGTGAAATGTAAGGATTTTTTAAATATATTTAGATGAAAGTAACCCATAGTAAGAGCTACATAATTTAAAAAATAAAAATAAAATTTAAAAATAACTCATCCGCTTCTTAATAATTGTGTGTGCGTGCTTTCCTTGACAAATCCTAAAAATAAAACATTATATTTTCATTATTTATAACTGAAAATTTATTGCAGTAGTAAGATTTTGATTTTTAATTAAGAGGTCCAAGATTCAAACCCTACTCAATATGAGAAGACCAGGATCCCTTATAAAAACTCATTAAAAAATATATATATAAAAAAAAAAAAAAATATATATATATATATATATATTTCATCATTTAGTTAAAAATAGTGGCTTTGACCTTTAGGGTCTTACCCAAGTTTAAGGCCCACTAGAAGGAATTCCTCCACTATAATAAAATTCAACAACCAACAAAAATATGAAAACTTTCCGAACGTTCACAAACCAAATATCAATGGCAACAAAGATATCATAATACAAAACCTCAAACTTACCAAGTTACCATGGCATAATTGCATTTGCATTAAGGAGGGCAATATAGATAAACACCCTAAATAACACAAAACCTCAAACTTACCAAGTTACCATGGCATAATTGCATTTGCATTAAGAAGGGCAATATAGATAAACACCCTAAATAACAAAAAACCTCAAACTTACCAAGTTACCATGGCATAATTGCATTTGCATTAAGAAGGGCAATATAGATAAACACCCTAAATAACACCTCTAATTCAACACATGGTTTTACGCCTTAAAGATAATTGCAACAACATACCAAAACAAATATATTAACTGCATTCCACTTTAAAACTTGCACCTTTGTTCCAACCATAATAGAAAAACTTGGACTCGATGCAGACTCCACAAGGCCAATATATTAACTGCATTCCACTTTAAAACTTGCACCTTTGTTCCAACCATAATAGAAAAACTTGGACTCGATGCAGACTCCACAAGGCCACTTTTTGACTCAGAACTCAGACTCAACAAAAATCTCAAAAGCTAAGAAAACGTAAATTTTCTTCGAAAACCTTTGTTCCAACCATAATAGAAAAACTTGGACTCGATGCAGACTCCACAAGGCCACTTTTTGACTCAAAACTCAGACTCAACAAAAATCTCAAAAGCTAAGAAAACGCAAATTTTCTTCAAAAAAATCTGTATTCTGAATTTTTTCAGTACCAAGTTTTTTAGCAGACTCTCAAGTACCACAAGTTCTAAAAAAAATTGACATGTCAAAAAAAAGAACTCACCAAGTTGCTTCAGAAAATAGAGATAAGTGCAGCTCAAGCACAGACTCAACCAAGTTCCATAACTGTGGTTATTATTGTCTGTCAAAGGAGAGACTACCCATCCATATTTAAAATGAGCATGAAAGAATAAAGTATACAAGAAATTAAAGAAAACACAAAGGAACTATTTGATGATAGAAAACACACCCTTGTGATAGTGTTCAAATTACAGAATTTCAAACATTCCTTGCTCACTACACTTGTCATAGAATTTACATAGGTCTGCACTATCAAATTAACAATCTTGTTTATCATTATAAAATTTATAGATATGTATTTTACATTAATCATTAGGTCTGCACTATCAAATTAACAATATTGTTCATCATTCTAAAGTTTATAGATAGTCATGTATTTCACATTAATTTGAATTTCAATATTTTTCCTGTCCATATGACCCATGACAGACCACCTCATATGTCCAAAATAGAGATTGCCCAAGTGGTTATGGAGATTGTTGATGACTTTCTTGATGCTTACTAAAATTGGTACCAGACTACTATGCTTCTCAGAGATAAATAGAAGGCATTGGAAATATAGACAACCTCAATTGTAAAGAACCTTTGTGCTATGGATTTCTACAGATGTGCTATGGCTTTGCAAATACCAAAAAAAAATTGAACCTGTAATGGTCTTGGTGGACATCATCAGTTGTAGAGCTGCTCAAAAGCAGTTTTTGCCAAAGGTTCATGGTAAATGCCATGGGATATGAACACCCATAAGGATCAAAATGACTTTAAATCTAGCCACAAGCACAAGTTGAAAAAACAATTACTCCCTTTATGGGAATTTTTCAAAATAGGAAGAGAAAATGATAAAGTTCAATTATAAGAACATTGTCATCAGAACTATGTCCAGTATTCACAACTAGTGTCCAACACAAACACTATTATATTAGAAGAGACTTACTCCATTTAAAAGAAACTTATAATATTAAAATAAGCTCTTACTCTATTCACATGCAAGCCACTATTTCATATCCTACCACACCTGCCTCCATTCATCACACAATTCACCTATGTTCTTTTTTTCACAACTATTAACACTAATCTTGTCCATTTAGAGGGCTACTACTAAATAGAATATGGGCTTCTTTTGTGTCCTACTGTACATGTTCATTCAAAGTAATTTCACTATTTTAAGCAATCATGCACCACTAACAACCTGTATTTGTTAGAGTTTAGATATGAAAGGTCCTCCATATTTCTTAATTTCAGAGATAAGAAATATGTTGATCATTAGATGCCACCATAGAAATTAAGTAAAAATGTTTAAAGACATACTCTAACATTTATTTATCCACATACACTTTGCATAGGGACAACAATTCCAAACTTCAACAATGTCATTCTACAAGCTGGTTTTCACATCAAGAAAGCATAGGAAATGAAATCATATTAATGTCTGCAAACGACCAAATTAGGTCAGTGAAATTAATGGACATACACCATTCTAAGTTCTAACAATAGAAAGTAAGAGGATACACCATTGTAACAAAATGAAATACGAGTGGAGTAAAATCCTTGTGAGAATAACTACATAAATACAGACTGGGAGGCAAAAAAATAACACAAGAATAACCCAAAATAGGGTAAACCCTAAAATATCTCTAAACACAACAATATATAGACCATGTAGAAGGGGAAACTCTCATGCTCTACAAATAAAATAAAGAGAGCACTCAACAAAAGAGTACCAAAGTTAAAAATCCAGAACAACATTTCATGCTGATGAGTCCACCAAACAAAAAAGCCCCATACATAATCAAATGGATAGCCCAAAGGTTGCTCAGGGTTAGGGAGCTACTCCAAAATCCTCTCCAAACATGCAAGGTCAAGTCTCTAGAGGTAGAAAGGAAGTTGGTCATGCAAAACTAGCCATGAGGTCGAGGTCACAACTGAGGCATCGACTTTAGGTTCAATCATTAAGCAGTCATAAACTTTTCCTAGTTCTTAATGCAAACCAAATGCAACAAGTGGTGTAAGCATCAACCCAAACTAAAGCCTTACTTGTTGGTAACAGTTGGTCAAATTCTCTGCAATATCACTAGATCAACAATCTTTGGTTGGGCACCCTACCATTTTTTATCTAACTCAGGCAATAGATTAAGATTTGAAGCCTTCTGAAGAAACCCTAGCAAGATCTTTTTCCAAAAAGTCACAATCATGCATCACCCATCCCATCAAACCCTAATTTTTACTATAAAACTTAGTCAAATTTCAATAAATTAAACGCTTAATATAACATTACCCTAGGAGTGAAAGGATTTTACCCTAGGAGTGAAAGGATTTTATGCTACTTGCCTCATAAGGATATTCAATGCAGAGCCACTCGCACATGAAGGTCACATTGCGTTAGAGGTACATGAGGAAGCTGGAGTTCATGCACTCCACCATTTTGACCTCCATTTTACATCAACTTAAACCATGGTTGTGGCCAACGAAGTGCATTTCAGGTTCGAATAGCAGCAACGAGGAACCAAAAGGAAAGAAAAGCAAGGACTTTCCTTAAATCCATGTGAGAACACAGCTGCCCATTGACAAATATAAGAGGAAAAATGAAATGCTTGGGGGGAAGCCTTCTAAAGAAACCCTAGCAAGATATTTTTCCAAAAATTCACAATCATGCATCACCCATCCCATCAAACCCTAATTTTTACTATAAAACTTAGTCAACTTTCAATAAATTAAATGCTTAATATAACATTACCCTAGGAGTGAAAGGATTTTATGCTACTTGCCTCAGAAGGATATTCAGCGTAGAGCCACTCGCACATGAAGGTCACATTGCGTTAGAGGTATAGGAGGAAGCTGGAGTTCATGCACTCCACCATTTTGGCCTCCATTTTACATCAACTTAAACCGTGGTTGTGGCTAGCGAAGTGTGTTTTAGGTTTGAATAGCAGCAATGAGGAACCAGAAGGAAAGAAAAGCAAGGACTTTCCTTAAATCCATGTGAGAACACAACTGCCCATTGAAAAATATAAGAGGAAAAATGAAATGCTTGGGGGCGTGGCTTATAAAACTGAAACCCTCTCTTTCTTTCTTCCTCACTACCGACTGTGTTTCCTTTTCCACCTATATTAACTAGTTTTGTTTTAATTTTTTCCTCTTTCTATAATATTTTTTTTTTGTTTTGAGTATCTTCCCTTGACTGAGTAAACTCTTATTAATGTCAGTGATGTTTTTGAAATGGTTGTCTCCTTTACGCAACACAATTCAAAATTAAAGGAAGGATTTTTTTATTGTGGGGATTATTGAAGACCATGCATGCATGCACATGCACATGCACTCAAGGTGTTTTGAGGGAGAATGACCCCTAACTAATGTGGCACAAGTTGATGCACAAGATTTGATGACTATGATGGCTTCAAAATTTTATTAGATACAACTTGGCAGCTTTTATGATACATTCTTATTCTTGAGAAATGGTGTCCACTTCATTTATTATTATTTAAATTCAAGGTTAAATATTTGGTTTTAAAAAAATAAATAAAATTTTCTTCTTTATGTAATTTTAGTTTCAAATTTTACATGGTTTGTTTTGTTAAATATTTTACTATTTTAAAACTATTTCATGTTATAAATGATATAAATATTTGGTATGTAACTCAAATATAACCCCCACCCCCTCTTCTCTAGCCCCCTTATTTTACTAGTAGAATCTATATTTAGGTATGCATAAATTTTAAACACCCCTCCCCTATAAGATACTTACCAATTTACCGATGGTTCAACTTGATATTAAAAATACCCCCTATATGCACTCACGTGGTATTTACCATTTCCTCAGAGTGACCCCCCCATGAGAATCATTGGCCCATATTGGTGTGTGTTATGCTACAAAAATGAGGAAACATCTAACCAATTGACGTTTGAGTGTCTGCTCATGTGCCAAATCTGGGAGAGATGGTTCTTAGCTTATAAATTCTAACCCAATATGGATTTGAACCGAATTAAAATATTGGAAATATGAAATAGGGGTAAATTTAAATCTAAATATCTTTGTATTGGGTGGAAGCTTGAATTAAGTTTTATTTGGTGGCAACTGTGGCTAGAGAGAAATGACATAATTTTTAAAGGAACCTTCTCCTCCTTGGATGGCCTTTGGCAGGTCATTTGGATCAAAGTTATAGAAATTATGACAGTGTATGCTAAAGAGGAAACTTAGGTTGATGTAGGGACAATGGAGGAGGAAGTTGAGTGCAAGAGAGGTAGGACAAAGCTAGTTGGAAGGCAACCTCAAAAGGTTGGATGTCGTAAAAGGTAATCTACATAGTAGTGGAATTGGAGTGGTCTACAAGACCACGAACAATGAAGCATAAGCCTTAGCTATCAAATATGCCTCTCTTTGGTTGATAAGATAGGGTCATAGGAGGATAATCATAGAAATAGATTATTAAATCTTGATAGGAACTTTGGATAGCATGATTAACTTTGCTTGGAAGACATGGAGGTTGAGGATTCTTATCATCCAAATTAAGAAATTGTGTAGTGTATTAGATGATGTGATCCCAAATTATGTGGGTAGATCTTTGAATACAGTGGTGGAATTCTTGGCTTAGATGCGTTTTGTGAGGGAGGTAGATATTCATTGGCATAATGGCATAGATGTTGAGGATGAGAGGATTGGGTAGTTTGGAGAGAAAATCTAGTGCTTGGATGATTTGGACAACTGACACATACACATGGTTTAGGAGGTTTGGCTCCTTTGTAGATCTTCTTTTGGTTTTGCAACCAAGAGTGGTTAGCTCTTAGGTTACAATTGTTTTAGAAAGAAAAAAGAGGAAACATATACTTTTGCTATCTAAGGCTAGGAGGAGTCCCATACCAACTTGTAAATAATCTTGCCCTAGTATAATATTTAAAAAAAATAAAAAAAATGGTATCATGGAATGTCAGGAGTATGAATAAGAATTAAAAAAATAGTTATTAAGGAATTGATAGGTTATATGGTTCCAAGTTTATTTTGGGATGTAAGGATGCATTCAAAAATATTTGGAAGATGGGGTATTGTCTAGTAGTATTTTATATAGGATATTTCAAAGGAATTGTGATAATAAGGGACAAACACAAATGAGATGGACAATTGGCAGAAGCAAAAACTAATTGCGTTACTAGTCTGTTTTACGAGAAAGAGGAAAACATCAAAGTTAGGGTTATAAATGTATATACTTCAACTATAGTTACTCCATGTGAAAGATGTCGAAATGACATTAACATATTTACATGAAATACAATGATTATTCAAAATTGTATTCTATGAATTCTTGGGTAACTTCAACATCATTCTATCTCCTTCAAAAAAGAAAGGTGATACTCTCGATGGACTAAATTAAAGCAAGATTTTTCTAATGGTCTATGGGATGAAATTCCTTAGAGTTTTTTCCTACATGTTTTCAATATACATGGGATAATATATGCACTAGGAAAATTCATATAGTGGAAATATTGAATGGATTTTGTTATCCAACATATGGTTACAAACATAATATACAAGTCTCTTCTAACATTTTTTTGTAAGAAAGATCATATGACAAACACATTTTCTTGAGATGTTATTTACTCAACAATGGTCATCCAGAGCCACTTTACTTTTAATATACGTGGCTCCAAAGCCCTTATTTTTCTATATGGTTATGTAATGGTGGGATGAAGCAAGTTTTGAAAGATTGTGTATGTTTGTTCAAAAGATAAAATATCTAAAATATGAAATGAAGATGTGGAATGTCAAATATTTTGAAAACCTCTTTAAAAAGAAAAGTAAATTAAATTCAACATTATTAACACAAGTGTTTACGTGCAAATCTATAGTTGGAGCTTTGGTTCTCATGTACATCATAGAGAATCATTCATTCTCGACGTTAAGGTTTTCAAAGAGGCTAATATTTCTTTGTAGTTTTACAAGTATCTTTGAGCGTTAAGGTGAAAAACCCCTTGCGGAGCCGCCTTGGTTTGAAAGACCACAAACAGGGGGTTCTACACCGTCAAAGTCACCCGGGGGTCGCACCCGACCCTACCCGCACCAACATTATCAATTGGATTTTAGATACCCAATTCAGCTTTTTGGTAGGGTGGAGATTTGAACCTGGGACCTCCCTCGGAGGATTGCCCTCTCCTCTCCAACTCACCTACAACACCTGGGTTTGTAGTTGGAACTTTGAGTACCTCTCCTTTGCAACCAATTTTTCATCAACCTTTCTGAAGGTATTCTCTACTTAGGTAGTTTTCTATGTAGGTGGTAAACTAGTACCTTTTGGAACTTGCTACTTTAGCTTTATGCCATCCTAGAGAGACTTCACCCTTTTGACCCCATAGGCTTTTCTTGGATCTGTTATTGCTGCTCTTTCTTTCACTGTTATTATCTCTTTCTAGGGGTCATAAATATTTTAATCCCTCACTTGATAGGCTTCTTTAAGTTGTTTTACCTAGTATTCCAAATGGTATTTGTGTTGTTCATTTTGCTTCCTCAACTAATCTTGCCCTTGTACAAGCCATTATGAGATATCCTCTAGTTATTGACTCTTTTTCTCAAACTCATCAAGATGGGACTTAAGGTCCTCAAACTTCTTCTTTAGCTAATTCTTCTCAATGGCATATTTCCTTAATGTCTCATTGTCTTGTTTGATTCGCTCCTTTTTGACCTTCAACTCAACCGCTTTTGCCTCTACATATTTATTTATTTTATTAAATACTTCATACTTCATTGTTAGTTGGCCAAATTGTATGGCCCCATCAATTAAAAGTTGATTTATAAGCTAAATCACTTGGTATGCATCAACAACCTAGAATTTAAGTCAACAAGGGATGTAGTAGTTCCAGAAGGGCTATTTTACACTACTTTTATAATGAGGACTTTTTTTCATCCATATACTAATTGTGAGTGTGTGGTGGTAGAAGCCTAAGAGGTTTTATATTTCGGTTGCTTCTACTCTTTGTATGGTCTTAGATATGACATTTAATTATCAATTTGAGGTCAAGTGTTTTGCAAGGGGTCATGCACTATATGCACAAATGAAAAAGAAAACTGATCTTAATCTACTTGCAAGAAATAATGAAAAATATAGACTATTTAAGTAGAAAGTAAATCAAACTTGCTAAAATGAAATATTATTCTAGAACAAGGAATTGGAAACTAATCTAGAACAAAGAATTGAAAATCAACTAAGCTTATTACATTCTTGTTAGAAATGAAAAGGGCATTCTTAGAAGATTGTAATAAACCTGCTTACTAGAAAGGAAAGGACATGAAAGGAATTGGAAACTAATCTAGAACAAGGAATTGAAAATCAACTAAGTTAATTACATTCTTGCTAGAAATCGAAAGGGAATTGCTAGAAAATTGTAATAAACTTGCTTACTAGAAAGGAAAGAAAAAAATAGGAATTGAGAACTAAAGTAGAACAAGAAATTGAAAATCAACTAAGCTAATTACATTCTTTCTAGAAATGAAAAGGGTGTTGCTAGAAAATTGTAATAAACTTGCTTACGAGAAAGGAAAAAAATGAAACTAAGAAATCAATTTTTAATCTATGGAAAGCAAAGCATTGAACACTAATCAAACTAAGTGTTGAGTTTCAAATATTAAGTATAAAATAAAGGTTGTTGAGTATGAAATAAATACTATTGAGTATTGGATTGGTGAATATGGATGATGAGTGATAATTCTGTGAGAGAAACTATCCCAACTTATTACACCAAAAAGACTTTAAAAAAAAACGTTATTACCTATACTAAAAATGCAATCCTAAAGTGTGGTCTATTCTACTTAGTAACGAGTAGGAATCCACTTACCTTCACCAAGCTTGATCGGATCCTTGCTCAGCTAGTGAAGAGGCAAACTCCCCCTTTCTAACTAAAAATATCTACCAAAATAATTTCACAAAGAAATTAAAATTGATCATATTATGTTATTGAGGAAATAAGTTACACAGATCTTATTGTATTGTTGAACTTTCCAACCTTGATCCAACTTCTATTCCTTGAGTAACATTCAATACTACTAGTATTATTAGCCATCCCCCAAAAAATCAACTATATGAGGAGGAATATTTGCTAACAAAGTTTTTGTCCTATCCTTAACTAACATTTTGTCTACCTTTGTCGCGCAAGTGGAGAAAGTAAGCCTGGGCCCGTTGAATGGGAGGTCCACGGTTCAAACCTATGTGATGCGAAGGGCGACACAAAAAATCTATGTGGCTTCCCTCTAGATAGTGGTATACCTGAATAGGATGGCATTGCCGACCACCTAAGAGTGGCTCTCGAGGTTTCTTTCTAGCATTGAAGTTTAATAACATCGACGACATTCCTTTCCACTCTTCCAATGATATAATAGTCTCATAAGAAGTGCTAGCACAGATGGGAATCAACACAATGATAGTTTTTATTTCTAAGTGAGCGAGTGACGGTTGGATTTCCTCGATCACTTATCATTGAATGCTTTTAAATCATACCTCTCTCTTTGGTTGATTCATCCCCATTGGCATGTGATCCTTAGAATCACGCACTCTATCAACATTGACAACATCATTCACAAGTCCTCCCTCTTTTTGGTGATTGGTGAATTCTAGAGCAAAATTATTGTGTCTTCACTCCTTGCATAGGAAAGACACCCTTCGTTGTTTCCCCTCAATCCGCACTCAATCCGCATTGCTTGTTTTGGATAGTTTACCTTCTTTATATGGAGAGTTCCATTACCCATTTCAACCTAGTTAAGTTATTTTCATTCACCACCTTGTTGTATCCCTCTATTTTTTTGCATTCCCCTTATAATTTTTTTGTGTGTGTGCTCTCTCTTTCCATGGCAAAATCTAAACCTAAGTCCCTTCACCTTGATGCACTGCTAGAATATATTTTTAGGGACCACAAATTGCTCCATTTTATGTATAAGTTTAGAGAGAGTGATAGGACCTCTCCATGGAGTTCGTGTGTACGTGGGATGATGACCACATCACTATTCATGGCTTAAGCTTCACTATTACAGTTGATCTCATAGCAGAGATAATTGGATTTCCAAATGATGGGGAGATCATTCACAAAGATAAGCATTCTCTATAGATTAAGTTATCTCTATTCAAGGATAAAGGGGAGAAACCAGGCAAGGATAAAGGAAGGACCATTAAGGAGACCCTCCCCAAACCTTGGGATATCGTGATGATAATAGTGTTGGAGTACCTCACTTTGCTAGCCTTGTGCGTGTCGTGCTGACCCTATTTCTTTGATAAGGGCCACCTCCAGGACATCATGAAGGCCCTCTCTCAAGCTTCCAAGATGACCTCTTCCTTATTGGTCCAACGAAATATTTTTTGGAAGAGTATAAATACCAGTTTGAGATTCTAGAGGAATTCAATAGTTTGGTTGGCGATGATGGGTAGGCTGACGTACGTCGTGACGACAACAATATTGGTAGTTAATCTTGCATCTCTTTTGCTCGATTTTAACTTTTTGTTGAGGAAGTTGTGGACCTCATGTTTTTTCTCCTCTTTTGCCCTTGAGAGGCCATCTCTTTTTGCCCAATGAGGCTTTCTCTTCTACCCCTGCCTGGGATTTTTCTTTTTTGTTTTAACAATTTATCTCTGATGGCTCGAAGAGAGTCTATCTCTTTTGATGTAGATTGGTTGGGAGCTTCTTTCAATATTCAACTTTTTGTAATAAGTTACGAGACCCTTTCAAAAACCTTATTCACCAATAAAAAAACATTCTTACCCGTATTCTAATTTTATTCAAAATATTTAATAGAATTAAGTATGGAAAATTACACTTTATTCTTTATGATTTTTTTTAAATTGCAATAAAACAACCAAGAAAACCTAGCTAAAAAGATAAAATAGATTACCACAATGACTGAAGTGCCACATGAGTAGAATTATATTTAAATCTAGACAAGTCTATTACAGGTCAGCAACATGGAACAATAATTTGGCAGTTTATAAAATAGCCATGCAATAGTTGAAAGTAGTTTTGATCCATATTCACAAATCATTATAAAATTAATGAAGACAATTGAACCATCATCCAAAAATAGTTTATTGCAACAATATCTATAATCAGGATATAAAATTCCATAAATATGTAATAGTTATGTAGTGTTCCTAGCGAGCTACGGGTGATTGCTAAAAAGGTAGGTTTTGGGCTAGCTCTGGGCATAGGCTATATGAGTAGGTTGTAGGTATAGGCTAGATAGGTGATTGCGGGCATGCCCCTGTAGGCTCTAAAAAACCATAATGGATAGGTTGTATGTTGTAGATGCTCATACAACAATATTTTTTTACTCGAAAATGCGTGCACTGAATCAAAACATGTATTCTTACATGAAAATAAAAGTTAACATTTTAAATTCTTGCCTATCTTGTATCCGCTAGAAATTCAAAATATAAACTAAACATCTAAAATTCACAAAGATAGACAAAACACAAACATTTGCAAGGGAAATGATAGGCTAGAAAAAATAGTTAATTCACATTAGTGGTTGTTTTGATGAACAAAAGATAAATTCATCTCTTTCTAAATTTCATCTCTTCATCCCAAAGGAAGTCAAATACCTTTTGAACATTTGTCTCCTCCATCTTGATGGTAACATTTGAGACAAAAGCATTGCTAGACCCTACAACTATTAGGGAGATTGGTGAGAGGGTCTATGAATATTATACCAATGGTTATGAGGTGGAAACTTTGATGGTGGGTGATTTCAATGAAATGATTAGCATGGTGCCAAAAGTGAGTGTGGTGGTTGGTGATGGGGTGCATCTAGAGGAACCATGGGCCACACTAGTGGATGGTGAGAAAAATGTAACAAAAGAAGGGGTGGGAGAAGAGAAGAAGCAAAAACAGAAGTAGAAGTGAAGAAAGAAGTAGGAGCAATAGAGAGTGGAAGTGAAGTGGTGGTCACTATATTGGTTGTTCATAATTCAAGAGGGGTTCCTCCTTGGAGAATTTCTCTCTCCTTAAGTTAAAGGTACTTATTATTATTATTGTGCCACTATCACCTTTTAAAACATAGATCTTTGAAGCATTGATACACTCCACACGAATCTCTTGCTCTTTTTCTATATTTGAAGATCTCAAGATTTGCTCGCACTCTCTCAGCTCACACTCAAAAATGAAAATATATTTTAGTTAAGAGAGATTTACAAATTATTATTATTATTTTATTTTTGAAAAATACTTCTTATACACATCCGTCGTGGGGATTGAACCCGGGTCACATCACCAATAATGCAAGTGGTATCTTTGCCGGTAGATTTACAAATTATTATTAATGTTATTTCTCAAATAAAAATAGTTTATTAAGAAAAATATATATAAATTAAATTAAAAAATATAATTATTTTTAATGTCTATAAATTATTATTAGAAGTAGCATCTTAAAAAGAAAGAAATAAGGTAAAATATAATTTAAGTAATTACAATATTGATGTGGTGAATTCAAATCCTAAAAGTCAATGTTCCCTAACAAAACTGACATAAAAAAATTGATTGTGAGAGCAATTTTAAGAAAGATAAAAATATATCTAATAATAAAAAGGCAAGGTAAATAACTTCACGTGACGTTAGGTTTGAGTGCTAATGATGACGTGTTAAACATTGCATGAGCCAATACATGTCAATCTTCTAAAGGAATTAGAACTGTTCTTACAATGACCTTTCCCCATCAAGAGGAAATCAACTCATTTCCCACGAAAACAAATCTCAATCATTTACAAGTGGGAGATTCTTGTCATATCATATTTGCAGTGCACTTGAGGAGCTGAAAGGAAATTCGTGGTGCTTCGTGGAAACTAAATAACAGGGTCCCGCGGGTTTGATTTATTTATTTATTTTAAATATTTGTTTTGTTATTGTGTATGCATGATCTATCTCTTCTATAACTATCTAAGTGTGAAGTTATATCATAAGTTGAAATTTAAAAGATGCTTTATAAAAAATAATAATTAAAATAAAATTTGATTAAAGATATATATTATTTTATAAAATGTATTTATGTATTTGTGTTTTGTTTATTAATAAAATATTAGATTTTAAACAAGTTAAATAGTGTTTAAATTTGTACATCAAAAGTGTTTGGAAAGCTCTAATTTTTTTTGGTTTATGTAAGAATTATGAGTATCAATCTAAGATGCTTAGTTGCTAGCCCCCATGGAGGAATGAGAAGTAGTGGATTGGCGTTTGGAACACCAAGAAACTAAGATGATTCTTAAATAGGACACAAAGTCAATGGTTGATTGTCACCCATCCAAGTCACTAGCCCAATCAACATTTAAAAATCCTATCAAAGTCAGAGGGGAGCCAATAGAGTAGTGAATACCCATTTGATAGATCTCTCAAATGTATTTGAGAATCCTCTTAGCTATTGTCTAGTGACTCTCTTGAGATACCTGCATATATTTAAAACAATGTTTGGCAATACAAGTTATATCAGGTGTAGTGTAAGTAAGATAGAGAAGTCCTCCCACAAGAGACTAATACAATATAGGATCTACCAAAGAAGTGGTACAATCATCCCAAAGCTTCAGGCTTGAGGCAAAAGGAATTTGAGCATCCTTGTAATCGTCCATATTACAATGTATGATATCTTCAAGGCACTAGTGGAGCAACTCATGGAAGGAGTGGATGGTAATAACAAAAGTAGTAACACTCATGTTTAGGCCCCTCTTTTGGCTCATATCCTAGAGCAGGTGATAGAGTAGTGTGAGTTACCACAACTAAAGATGGTAAGGGTTTTGATAGTGCATAACAAAGAACAATAGACAGTAACAAATCTCATAAATAGAGAGAATCCAACTCTAGGGATCAGCTAGGTGGAGAAGAGAGTGAAGAATATCAAAATTCAAGGAATGGGTAGAAAATCAAACAAGGTATTGATAGCATCTCAAAAAGACAAGTTGGTTAATGGGGGATCGGTGAGGACCATAGGGTCTTATTGGTCTCAAGGTAACCAATTACTATACAATCATGGAATATTAGAGGTTTAAACAACAAAACCCATCAATCTACCATTTAAAGACTCTTAGAGAAAAGCAAAACAATTTTCCGTTTATCCAAGAGACTAAAATTTTGGTGGATCTCATGTGCAAAGCAATAAATAGACTTTAGACAGGTGGTCATATGGAAGTGGTTTCTCAAGGGGCCTTGGGGGAATAGTTACCTTGTGAAACTCTTCTGAATGGATGACAATAGAGCATATAGCTTGGAGGGGTGCCCTAACATCCCATTTTAAGAACAATGTAACAATTGAGCTAGTTTTAATCACAAATTTCTATGGAGCCCAAAACCTAGATTGATAGATTCGTTAGTGGAGAGTGATGCATAATAGAGAGTCTCGAGGGAGGAGTTAGAATGATTGTTGTTGGGGATTTTAATTCTAAACTATCATCCAAATATCTGTAAGGAGGAACTCCAATGTTGGACTTAGGGGATTGGCTCATGATTGCCCAGGTTCATGCATTACATTTGGTGGATATTCAATGCCCTAAAACCAACTATACTTGGACTAACAAGAGGAGAGATCCATATAATAGGAAGGTAAAGTTATATAATAGGAAGGTAAAGAGATCCATATAATAGGAAGGTAAAGTTATAAAATGGAATCTAAAATTTCAGATTTTTAGAGGGCCCAATCGCGGATCACTTCTCCATTATATTGGAGAGGGATTAGGATAGGGTAACATCACAAACTATTCAGATTTGAAAATGTTTGGTTACAAAAGGAGGAACATTGAAAGAAAATCTCGCAATGGTGGGAATAGGGACGTCTAGCGTATAGAACAATAATGTTTAGCTTCCACAAGCAGCTTCACTATGTCAAGGATCAACTAAAACGGGAGGAGATCTAACAAGTTAAACTTCAAGGTCCAAAGAACTCCATTGGTAGCTAGACAAGATGATATGCAAAAACTCTTCAAAGAGAGAACAATTATGAAGCAACTCAAAGAAGAAGATGATGAGTTGCATAAAGCGATAGAGGACATTGACAACTAAGAGGAGATCTACTGGAAACATAGAGCAAGAGCCACTTGGTTATAGGAAGGGGAGATAAAAAAAATTATCGTCACTTGTGCTAGGAGGCAAGTGAACAAGATAGAAGCTCTTAAAGATGAAGTTAGGCTCTTCATTAATACAATCCCAGGTATGCACTCCTGTTTAATGGATTATTTTGCTAAATTATGTAAGACAAAGAGGCTCAAGAAGAACTTCTTACCACCACACCCTCTATCATCTTTGAAGAACAGAACCAGGCCTTTCTTAAACCCATTGACAGAGAGGAATTGAAGAAGGTAGTATTTGAAATGAGTACAGGAAAAATGTCAGGTTTAGACGACTTCCTAATCAAGTTTTTTAGACCTTCTAAGACAACTTAGAGGATGATGCAATAGTTTTCATAGAGGAGTTTAGGAGCATTAAAATAATGCTTCAAGCATTAAATTAGACCTTCATTGCCTTAATTCCAAAGGGGGAGGAGGGGATTTATATTTTAGACTATAGACATATCACCTTATGCAATGTCAAATACAAAATAATCATGAAGGTAATGGTTGAGTGACTAAAACCTCTCCTAGATAGTATTATCTCCCCCCAAAAAGGGGGTTTTGTAAAGGGTAGGTATATCTTGGATGGTGTGGTTCTAGCTCAAGAGATAATCCACTCAATGCAAAATTGTAGTAATAGAGGAATGTTCATGAATTTGGATATGTCAAAGGCTTATGATAGGGTGGAGTGGAGCTTCATGCCAAGGATGATGGTAGCCTTCGACTTCTCTCAGGATTGGATTGAGTGGGTCATGAGTTGCATCTCTACCCTGATATACTTAGTGGTAATCAACGGTCTTCCCTTGTAACCATTTGAAGCCACTCGAGGTCTTTGTCAAGGATATCTTTGTTCCCCTTATGTCTTTCTCATATTATTATTATTATTGTGCCACTATCGTTACTCCAACTATAATTACTCCTTGTGAAAGATGTTGGATGGACCTTAGCATATTTATATCAAATACAATGATGATTCAAAATTATGTTCTATGGATTCTTAGGGGACTTCAACATTGTTCTATCTCCTTCAAAAAAGAAGGGTGATACTCATAGATGGTCTAAATCAAAACAAGATTTTGCTAATGATTTTTGAGATGCAATTCCTATGAGTTTCCAATATACATGAGATAATAAATGCACTAAGCAAATTCATATAGTGGAAAGATTGAACCAATTTTGTTATCCAACACATAGTTATAAACAAAGTATAGAATCTCTTCAAACATTTTATTGCGAGCAAAATTATATGATAAACCTATTATCTTGAGATGTTATTTATTCAACAATGATCATCCAAAACCATTTTAATATCAATCTATGTCACTTCAAGGCCCTAATTTTTTTTATATGATTATGTTATAATAAAATGAAACAACTTAATATATATATATATATTCAAAAGATGAAATATCCAAAATAACAAAGAAAAGTTTGGAATATCAAATCTTTTAAAAACATGTTAAGAAAAAATCAAAAGTTAAACCAAAAACAAAAAAAGTTTGGTTTCTGTCACCGTTTGCAGCCGGTGGCGTCGACCTGGCCATCGCCAAGCGCGGACCTGCCATCTTTCGTTATCCGCCGACGTGGACTTTTGTAGCACCCTATCGGATTGGCACCGGCCCCCGTTTTTGTCATTTTTAACGTTTATGTGGATGTCACGACGCAACTGGGACACGGAATTTCCTCGTTTACGTCATCCACGTCGGCAGATATTTTTTGGAGGACCGAACGTCTTCAGCCCGTCGAAGTAACGGGTATCGTGTTGTCCACGTTTAATGAAGTAACGGGAATCTTGTAGGGACACGAATGTTCAGTGTTAAATGTTGACGGGTGTACGTCAAAAACACATGCCAAATCTTCAGTGGCGATAGGCTTAAATAGAAATCTAAACTTATATGATTTCTTGCAAGTATTTATGACGTTACATAGCTAGCGTTGGCGAGCAGGTACAATCCAAGTCGAGGTGAAAGTCAGTTCTGAAATGGGTTGCTTGAAGTCACTTTGAAAGTATTAAATGTGAATGATTTTATAAATTCCTGCTTCAACCCCAATCACCCAACCATCCTTTTGACGTTTTAATCCATCCCACCTTCACTAACCAACCTTGACTTTAAAGGTGGTTGCATGAAGCTAGAGCATATAGTTATTGGTTTTGACTAAGGGTAGTTGGAAAGAATTAAATATTATTATAATAATTTAAAATTTTTATTTTGGTTAATAGTTTTTTTTTGTTAAACATTTAAGACATTTATTTATTGATTTTGCTAAGGCCAGCTATTATTTCCATATTTATTTGTTATTCTTGAGCATGCATTAAGGATAGAATGAAAAATCAAAGGTATTGAGGTTGCAATAAATAGTCTCTTCAAGTTTCATCTCTAATTTGTTGGTGATAATTTTGTTTGTTTGTTTATTACTCCTTATTTGGTGAGGCCATAGATTTTAAATCATTATTATCATCCAATGAGAAAGTTATTGGACAATTTATTGTTTATTTAGATTTGGTTTGTGTGAGAAACTCCTACGCGCGTCAGGGTTTGGCATCCCTATCCCACTATGATCTCTCATAAGGGAGAGAGTTGAGCTTATCAGTAGGGAATTTAACATACAATCACACACATGTCGCAGTTTGAACTTTGGACCTCTCGAAGAAGAGCCAAAGCCCAAACCATTACACTGCCCCCCAAGTAAATCTAAGATATTTTTTCATTAATATTGTCCTAAATTTACAATAGATTATTATGGACAATTTAAGGTTTAAAATTGATTGTTTTTGGAATGAGTGCGAGAGTGAGGAGGAAGTGTGAGCAGGGAAGCAGGAAGTAGAAAGAAAATTGCGATCAAGGAACAAGTGTAACTTCTTGGTCCATCTCTTAGGGAGAATTTAAAGGATTCATTTGAAGAAAATCTAGGTAACATGAAAAGAAAGTAATTTGTGAAAGTCCTTACTGAAAGTATGAATGACCAAGTTGGAAGTAAGAATGCCCTAGCTAGCAATAAGTGGAAGAGCGAATCTATGACAAACCTTGTAGGATGAGATGATTGAGCATAATATAATGGTTTTTAAAATCAAAGGCTTAATATGTAAGTTTCATGGATACTGATCAGGTTTTTAAGAGATTCAAAATTGGATCAAGTGGAAGTGCGGATTGAATTCAAATTACTCCACGACTTTTCTTCCAAAAGGATTTTTTCTCGTTGTTCTCTCTAGTTCAAAATAAGAGATAAAATAATGGATGGAGGCCCATGGTTTAGGGGTAAAGATGCATTATATTTAATACTTTGGAATGAGAATTTTCTTGTGGACACAAAAACTATTAAAAGGCTTCTAGTATGGATTAGACTTTTTGGACTTCCTTATCACCTCATCAATAAGGAGGTTTTGAAGAATATTGGTAATAGTTAAGGTGAATTTATCTAGGAGAGACCAACTACTAAGGAGAGAAGGCATGTTGTATACACTTGAATATGTGTTGCCATGGATATTTCAAAATCTTTATCGCATTCGATTATGATTAAAACTGAATCAAGAGAATGGGATCAACAAGTGGATCATGAAAATACTGCATTTCGATGTCGCAATTGTCATGAAACGAGCACATGGCAAGATGTTGCAAAGTGAAAATGATGGAGGAAGAGATGGAAGTTTTGGGCATGAGGGTAGCTTCAATTTGAAACAAGGAGATCATATCACAAGAGAAGCTAGGTCAAATCAAGGATTTTCCACTCCTAATAAAGTGGCTAGAAAAATCCCTCTACATCATCAAATGACAAAGGCCATTATAGTTCACTCGAATCAACCATTAGAAGAAAAAATGATATGAGGGATGAGGAAGTACAATGCACAAGTTCAAATATAGAAGGAGCTAAAGGTATGAATGAAAGAGGAGAAAGAAAACTTTAAAGCAAAGGAAGATGGAAAGGTAAAATTTAAAGCAAATAAGGTAAAGGAGGTCAAGCTTAATCTTGGTAAATCACCTTTATTCTCCTTAAGTAGCATAAAATCCTCTCATTACAATAAAAATGAAAGTACTACGTAGTGTATTCCTTGCACTTTAGGGTTTCAAGAGTAGTACAATAAAGAAAATATTATGGAGGATATCCAACGAAATTTAGGGTTCAAGGCAACCATAAGAAAGTAATGACTATGGAGGATCATCTATGCAGTTTAGAGTTTTTAGGGCAACATAAAGAAGAAAATGATAATGAGGCTATTCCTTGTAGTTTTGACTCTTTAGGGCAACACAAATCTTTAGAAGATAAGTCTTATTATGAACAATATGAAAAATGAAAAAAATAGAAGAGATTGATGAAGATGAGAGTGTTGGCAAGAGTGGAAGAAGGAGAGGAAGACCATCAAAGTAGGCACAAATAGAAAAAGAAACTAAAAAGGATATTGATCTGGGCAGTCAAAAAATATCATAGGTGTTAACAAGATGTGCGGCTAAGCCCACTAATAAAAATAAAAAGTGTTAATGATGGAAATGATATCATGGAATATTAGGGGTATGAATAAAACTACTATAAAAATATTTATTAAGGAATTAATAAGTTGTTATAGTCTTGAGTTTATTTTAATACAAGAAACACAATTAGGCAGTGAGGAATGTAAGGATGCTTTTAAGATGATTTGAAATATGGGTGACTGTTTAGCAATTTATTCTATAGGAGCTTCAGGTTGTATAGCAATAATATGGGATAAATGCAAATGGGATTGGCAATTATTAGAAGCAAAAAGTAATTGGGTAGTTGGATTATTTGTAGGAAAGAGGAAAACATCAAAGTTGGGGTTATAAATGTAGATGCTCCAACTATAGTTACTCCTCTTGAAATATGTTGGAAGTATCTTAAAATATATTTATCAAATACAATGATGATTCATTATGATCTATGGATTCTTGGGGGTGATTTTAATATTGTTTTATCTGCTTTAAAAAAAAAGGGTGGTATTCCAGGATGATCTAAATCAATTCAATATTTTGCTTCATTTATCAATTCAAATGATGTATGGGATGTTAGTCCCTCAATATTTCAATATACATGGGATAATAGACGTATTGGGCAAAATCATATAACAAAAAGACTAGATAGATTATTGTTATTCAATAAATAGTTGCAAACAAAGTGTACAATCTCTTCAGATATTTTATTATGAGCAGGATCATATCACAAACCCATTATTTTGACTTGTGAGTTACCTAATAATGATCATCCAAAGCCATTTCACTTCTAGTCTATGTGGCTCCAAGATCTTGATTTTTTCCAAATGGTTATGTTATGGTAGGATGAATCAAAATTTTAAGGATCACATATGTACAAGTTTGTTCAAAAGTTGAATTACTTAAAGGAGCAAATGAAGATTTGGAATGCTAAATATTTAGTAACATTTTAAAAGAAAATAAAGAAATTGAATCCAAGCTCAAAAATTTACAAGAGATAGTAGAAATTAATGGAATGGATCAAAATTCTTATGTGAAAGAAAAACAATTACTTTTTTATTATCATAATGCATTGAAAAGGAGTCATCATATTGGTTTCAAAAATCTAGAGAGAAATGGCTCAAGGAAGGATATAAAAATAATTTATTTTCATGTTACAACAAAAACAAATTTTTTGTTGGTCATATAAAAATATTTTGACTCAAGATGGAAGAAATATTGAGGATGAAGAAGATATAAGGAAGGAAGTAACTAATTATTTTAAGACTTTTTATGAGATTTCAGGCAAGATAAGGAGGCACTAGCAAAACTTCTACAAAATACTCCATCAATTATTACTCAGGGACAAAATGAAATCTTGATGAGAAGATATCTATGGAGGAGCTCCATGAAGCAATCTTCTCTTTCCATCCTAACAAGGCATTGGCTCTGATGGATTTCTTACAATTTTCTTTTATAAAATTTAGGATTTATTGAAAAGTGATATGTTAATTACGGTTGAAGAGGCCCAAAAAAGGAACACTATAATAAGTAAGAACAATGCTACTTTTATTACCTTGGTTCCCAAGCAAGGCGACACAAAATATTTGATAATTTTTGTCCAATAAGCCTTTGTAATATAATTTATAAGATCATTTCAAAAATTATGGCAAATAGGTTGAAGGGCATCTAGGGTGTCTTATATTAGAGGAAAAAGGTGGACTTGTTCACGATAAACAAATTCTTGATGGTATAATTATTATACAAGAGGCCATGCATTCTCTTTATTCCATGAAAAAACTAGGTATGTGTTGGAAATTTTGAGTAATTATGTTGTCATTGATGTCAAAAGTTAGTTCATCTCAGTGCAAGGGAATTGATAAAAAGAGGGTTAAAATATTTATATTTTAAGCCCAAGATATTTGGTATAAAGCTCCACATGGTTGGCCAAAATATTGTCTAAATATCCCGAAGGAAGGAAATACCTAGGCCCAAAGGAAATAATATTATAATATTTATTATTATAATATTAAATTTGTTAAGATAAAGCCTAAGGTCAAATATAAAATAATTATAATATTTATATTATAATGTTTTATAACCCTAAGTGGGTTTGGTACCAAGAATAAAGTTTAAATTATTAAACTCCGCCGACGTCCTAGCATGGAGACAAATTGGTATTTATATGATAAATTTTGGAGGCCAAAACACAAGTTTTTCGATGCATGTTGCGAGCGATTAATGTTATTTGTTTATAAAAAATTTGTGATCAAGATAGAAGAAGGTTTTATTTTTAAAAGAAAAATAAAGAGCATGGACGAATAAAGGGATAAGGTTGTATACCCTTATCACAAACCAAGAGGTTGGTCTAGCTGTAGGCTTGGCAACATTAAGACATTGGCGGACAACAGATCCTACATTCGATTCTCGGTGGTAGCAGTTTATTTTTTTATTAGCAATAAGAATGTGTAGTGGTTATATAGCACATCGTGGTGTTTGGTCCTTGTGTGGACGGTTGGATTAGCGGCATCCCATAGGGCGCTAAGGCACTGGCAGACGGTAGATCCTACATTCGAATCTTGATGGCAATATTTTACTCATTTTACTAGTGAGAAGGGTGAGCAGTGGTTAGATAGCACATTGTGGTGTCTAGTCCTTGTGTGGATGATTGGCCTAACAACGGTCCAAGGGCCCTAGTGCGCTGGTAGGCGACAGACGCTGTGTTCAAATCTCCATTGTAGTATTTTGGTAAGCGCTAATTAAATTTTTGTATTTTCTAATGTTGAGGTTAGGTGCATGTGGTTTAATTTATTATTGTGAGCGCTATTGACTTGGGAGATATAAGGGAAATTTTTTATTACATGCTTTTATATTCTGAAGAAATTATAATGAAATATTTTTGAAAGTGAACTATTGGAGTAATAAGAATCCTTGTTAATTTTGTTATGAATGTGTTTAGAAGTTAAGAGGGAGATAAAAGGTGTATAAGGCATTTTAATTGTTTGTAATTGTGCATATATTTTGAAGGGTTTGATTTTATGAGTTGATGCTATAGTTTGAGAAACCAAGAGTGTTGATGTGGAATTTAATTAAGCACAATTGTTGAAGGATTGCTAACTCATTAAAAGGTGTTGAGCTAACCTTTTATAGTTGCAAAAGATATTGTGTGTGAGGCATATTTTTGAAGATATATCTCCATAAGAGCAAGCAAAAAGGTATGGGCATATCATTCCTTACTTAAGGTGTTTTTGTTGAATGAATATTTCTGAAATATAAGGTGGAGTGAAAAGGATTGTTTGATAAGCATTGTTGGAAATATTTGAGTTAAGTGTTGAGATCTACATTGTGCTCTTTGTTGAAAAGAAATTGGAAGAACACTTGTTTAGAGTTTGTGAGCCAAGTGTGCTTTATTGGTTGAATGTATATGTGAAGTTTTTGAGCATTGGTTTTGAGTGATATTGAAAGTGAATGTGCAAACATTAGAAATCAGATTTGTGAAAGCAACAAACTTAATGATTGAGTAGAACATATTGAGCTATTTGTAAGTGCATATTATTCTCTATATGTTCCAAAGGTTAAATAAATTATGGATAGTATATGTCTAAACTACTTCAAGTTGAAGGAATTAATTTGAATATTAGACAAAACATTTGATAACATTGTGTGCAATATTTGAGATTATTTGAGCATATCTTGTGAGCTTTTTTGAGCATGTATTAGAGTAGGTATGAGCAAGTCTTATGTGATCACTTGAAGATAAATTTGAGAAAGTCTTGTGAAGACTTGAAACAACATTAAGAGAAGGTGATTTGTTCAAGCTTTGTGTTAAGGCTTGGGGTAAATCCAAGCACATTTGATTAGTAATTTGATCAAGCTTTGTGTTAAGGCTTGGGGTAAATCTAAGCAGAGTTGATTGGTGATTTGTTCAAGATTTGTGTTAAGGCTTGGGGCAGATCTAAGCAGAGTTGATTGGTGATTTGTTCAAGCTTTGTGTTAAGGCTTGGGGCAGATCTAAGCAAAGTTGATTGGTGATTTGATCAAGCTTTATGTTAAGTCTTGGAGACAAAGTTTAGTGCAGATTTATGTGCAGAGTTAGAGCAGATTTGTGCTAGACTTGGGATAAAGTTTGGTATAAATTTGAGATAGAGTTTGGTGTAAATTTGAGATAAATTTTGGTGCAAATTTGAGACAGTGTTGAGAGTAAGCTTTGGATTTGAAAAAGTAAAGAGGACAATAGTCTTCAGTGGATAGATATCTAGTAGCTAGTGCAGTGGGAACATACGTCTCCTATGGAGAGATATCCATAAGCCAGAGTAGTGGGGGCATAAGTCTTCTAGAATATCACTAGCCAGAGCATAAGGGGAAAGAGTTCTCCTATGGATAGAGATCCATAAAACCAGAATAGTGGATTGGTGTCCACAAAACCAGAGTAAGGGGAAAGAGTTATCCTATGGAGTGTGATCCGTGAACTAGTTGGGAAGATAGATTTCTTTTGTGGAGAGAGATCCACAAACCAGTTGAGGAGATAGAGTTCTCCTGGATCAAGTTCCATGAACCAAGAAAGAGTTCTCCTATGGAGAGAGATCCACAAATCAGAGCATAGGGGATTGGTGTCTCCTTTGGCCAGAGGTCCATAAACATTGTAATAGGGAATTTATTCCCAAGAGTTTTGTTGAGAAAATTTAGTGGAAATATTTTCTTTGTGGAGTAGCCCACATTGGGTGAACCACGTTAAATTGGTGTCTCTCTTGTGTGTGATTATTTGTGTATTACTTTGATTACTGCTATTGATATTGCCATTGATATTATTGGATAATATTGTTTGGGAAATAAAAGTAAAAGTTGATCTTATACTATTCACCCCCCCTCTTAGTATAAGCTAGTGTTCTTCACTATGCTTTTGAAATTAGATATGAACATAGCATATGATAGGGTTTCCTAGAATTTTCTACATTTATTCTCAAATTTTTTGGCTTTGATTATAGTTGGTGTGAGTGGATTAATTGTTGTTATAGCACTACAAAATTTTCTATTTTGATCAATGGTTCTCCTATTGGTTACTTAAATTCATCTTGTGGACTTCATCAAGGTGATCCACTTTCTCCTTATCTATTCATTATTCTGGTGGAAGCATTAGGGAGAGCCTTTTCAAAGGTAAAAATGGAAGAAAAAATCAAGAGTATTCAAGTTGCAAAAAATGGTCCCTCTGAATCTCATCTCCAATTTGTTGATGATACTTTTATTTTCTTTTAGGCCATTCCTCAATTAGTGAGTCCATGGAGTTTAAATCAATATTATCATGCTATGACAAGGTTAATGGACAATTGGTAAATACTAAAAAATCCAAGATTTTTTTTTATCAATACTACCCTAGATTTATAACAAATTATGTGAATATTTTAGGTTCTAAAATAAAAAAAAATTCCATCAACCTACTTGGGTATTCCTTTGTCTGATAAAGGAAATAAAAAGGAGATTTGCATCTCTTTTTTGGATAGAATGAAAGCTTGCTTAGCAGGTTGGAAAGGTAAGTTCATAACTATGGTAGGAAGGCTACAACTCATAAAGACTACATTACAATCCATTACTATGCTATCACTTTCAAGACAACCTATAGGTATAACATCCAAAATTGATAAAATTGAAAGATACTTTCTATTGAAAGGTTGTAAGGAAAAATTTAGGTTTCCTCTTTGTAAGTGGAATATGGTTTGCAAAGGAAAGAATATTGGATGAGCAGGCTTGTGGAATTGCAAACTAATGAGATTGGAATTGGGAGAAAATCTTGGGTGGAGATTATTTAGAGATCTAGGAAAGAATTGGGAAAAAATATTACTTCAAAAATATATAGGCTCTCTTGATGAAATGAAATTATTTAGGAAAAATATCTACCCAAATCATGTTCAACATGGAATTTCATATCAAATAATTTACAATTGATAAAGAAACATATTAGATGGTTAGTAATGATGGAAGGTATGCAATTTTTTGGGCATTGTCCTAAACCTACAACAATTTATTATGGACATTTTAGGGTTTAAAATTGGAAAATTTTTGGAGTGAATGTGAGCTAGGAGCGAGGAGGAAATGTGAGCAAGGAAGCAGGAAGTAGAAAGTAAAGTGTGATCAAGGAACAAGTGCCATTTCTTGGTCCATCTCTTTGGATAATTTAAAGGCTCCATTTGAAGAAAATATAGGTAACATGGAAAGAAAATCATTTGTGAAAGTCCTTACTGAAAGTATGAATGACCAAGTTGGAAGTATGAATGCCCTGGCTAGCAATAATAGGAGGAGTGAATCTATGGCAAACCCTATCCAAGTAGTAGATTCTAAACCAAAGGTGATTATCAAGGATGAGATGATTGACTATGATATAATGGTTCTTAAAACTAGAGGCTTAATATGTAAGTTTCATGGATATTGGTAAGTTTTTCTGAGATTCAAAATTGCATCAAGTGAAAATGCAGATTGAATCAAATTACTCTATGACTTCTCTTCCAAAAGGATTTATTCTCATTATTTTATCTAGTCCAAAATTAAATGATAAAATAATGGATGGAGACCCATGGTTTAGGGGTAAAGATGAATTATATTTAAGACCTTGGAATGAGAATTTTTGTGTGGAAACAAAAACTATTAAAAGGATTCCGATATGGATTAGGATTTTTGGACTTCCTTATCAACTCATAAATAAGAAGGTTTTGAAGAATATAGGTAATAATTTAGGTGAATTCATCCAGGATGGACCAACTACTAAGGAGAGAAGGCATGTTGTATACACTCGAATATATGTTTCCATGGATGTTTCAAAACCTTTACCACATTCCATTAAAATTAAAATCTGAATCAAGAGAATGGGATTAACAAGTGGATTATGAAAATATTACATTCTATTATCACAAATGTCATGAAAATGAGCACATGGCAAGAGACTGCAAAGAGCAAATGATGGAGGAAGAGATGGAAATTTTTGGGCATGAGGGTAGCTTCAATTTGAAACAAGGATATCATATCACAAGATAAGCTAAGTCAAATCAAGGATTTTCCACTCCTAAGAAAGTGGCTAGAAAAACCCCTCTACATCATCAGATGACAAAGGCCATTACAGTTCACTCGAATCAACCATTAGAAAAAAAATGATATGAGGGATGAGGAAGTACAATATGCAAGTTCAAATATAGGAGCTAAAGGTGTGAAGGAAGAGGGAAAGGTAAATGTTAAAGCAAAGGAAGATGGGAAGGCAAATTTTAAAGCAATTGAGGTAAAGAAGGTCAAGATTAATCTAGGTAAATCACCTTTATTTTTCTTAAGTAGCATAAAATATTATCCTCATAATAAAAATGAAAGTAGTGTGGAGTGTATTCCTTGCACTTTAGGGTTTCAAGAATAGTATAGTAAAAAAATATTATGGAGGATATCCAAGGAAATGTAGGGTTTCAAGAACAACATAAGAAAGTAATGACTATGGTGGATCATTTGTGTAGTTTAGAGTTTTTAAGGCAACATAAGAAATAAAATTAGAATGAGGCTATTCCTTGCACTTTCGACTCTTTAGGGTAACATAAATTTTTAGAAGATAAGTCTCATTATGAACAATATGAAAAATAGAAAAAATAGAAGAGATTGATGAAGATGAGAGTGTTGGCAAAAGTGGAATAAGGAGAGGAAGGTCATAAAAGCATGAACAAAGAGAAAAAGAAACTCAAAAGGATATTGATCTGGGAAGCCAAATAAAAATATCATAGGTGTTAACAAGAAGTGGGGCTACAAAAATGAAAAGTGTTAATGATGAAAATGATATTATAAAATATTAGAGGTACAAATAAAACCACTAAAAAAAGAGTTATTAAGGAATTAATAGGTTGTTATAGTCCTAAGTTTATTTTAATACAAGAAACAAAATTAAGTAGTGAGGAATGTAATGATGCTTTTAAGAAGATTTGGAATATGGGTGATTGTTTAACAGTTTCTTCTATAGGAGCTTCAGGCAGTATTGTAATTATATGGGACAAATACAAATGGGATGAGAAATTATTAAAAGCAAAAAGTAATTGGGTAGCTGAATTATTTTGCAGGAAATAGGAAAACATCAAAGTTGGGGTTATAAATGTAGATGCTCTAACTATAGTTACTCCTCATGAAATATATTGGAAGGATATTAGCATATTTTTGTCAAATACAATGATTATTTAGGATACGACCATAACAACAAAAAATATTCTTATTACAACTAGGAAAATCCCTCTCAGAGATACTATATGTCCAAGCACCCAATATTACTCACAAGTCCATTTTCCAAGCATGTCTTATCTACCTTATTATGAGGACTTAGCATCATATCCATCTTACCCATCCATAATAGAGTAAATATCTGCTAGGTTGTTTTCATAACACACTTGTAAATAACAATGTAAATATTTTATTGTAAGCTTCAAAAATAGCTTATAAATAAGTCGTGGCACCTCTAATTGAGAGGTTAGGTATGTAATATTTTCCTAGATGATTGCTATGTAATATTGTTGCAAGTTAATGAAAAGTGATAGTTGTCTGGCCTCCATTGCTGGTGTATTATAGGTTCTTATGAATGCATTTTTACTTTAAGTTATTTCTATTACACTTTTATGATTAGTCTTTTATGTTAAATTGAATTATACTATTTGGATCACTATTGAATTGCTATTCATTTGGGTCTTTGGAATGATTAAAGTATATAATTAAAATTGAATAAATTTGTTTTACATATGATAATGGTTGGTTTGTTAAGTATCATTTAGATTGATTGTGTGAGCTCATTATATGGTAATATCTAATGCTATTATACTATATCTCATCCATCGTTTGCTCATTTCTTTAAACCCTTAGTTTCTCTAAATCCTTTTCATTTATTTACCCTTAGCCTATACCCTTGTTTAACTTTATAAGTATCCTAAGGAGTCAACCTTCTTTGGAGGTTGAATCGAGAGAAATATCATTCATCCAAAAATGTTGGTTGAAGTCTAGGGCACATTCAAAATCCATAGACTAGGTATATTTTATGCCAATAGTTTATTTTTGGCATGCCCGATGGGATGAATTATATATTTTGTTTTATCTATCCATAGAGCTAAATATGTGGTGAATAGTATTAACCTCATAAGCTAAGAATGAATGTTCACCTGGAGACTTTTTTAATGATTTAACCTAGAATTACCTAAAGAACCATGCTAGACATTGTCATTACAAGAAAATCCTCATGGCCAAACAATCCTGTATAGCTTGGGATAGTGTCGATCCTCTCAATATCCCCACCCTCCATAAAATACCAAAAGTTTCTTTGAAATCCCTTTTCATTTATAGTGGTAATGAAAAAAAATTTACTAGCACTATCAAGATATAATCGCTTGAGCTATTATATACAATATTATATTTGAATATGTAATGATTAGATTACTCATCTCACATCTACCTAAAGATTCCTCATCCCTCATTTTTTCTCTCTCACTACTCTATCCGGGGTAGATCCCTCTGCCTGTGGTGCTGCTAGCTCTATTGCTTGAGATACCACTAGAACTATTCACTATATGCTCCTCCTACTTTGGTGTGACTAGGAATTAGACTCTGAATGTGTCTGAATATCTATCCCTCGAATTGCCAATCATACCTCCAACCTATGCACCTTCCTACTCTCTCAAAAGAAGAGCCTCTCAAAATTATCCACTCATATATCTCATTAAGCTTGGTATATAAAGTGGACACATCGTTATATATCCCTTATCACTCTATCTCCTCTCATAATTTTGTCATATCAGCCACCATACCTCTTGCTTGCTCTACTGACTTTGTACCTCTACCATGGCTCTCTCTAAAACCACTATTATTACATCTCTCTTTGTTGTGATAGAATCATGCTCTCATTACAGCTCATCTCCATGTCCTCTAAGTCTCTCCACTCTCTTCCTCTCCATAATATTTGTAGATGCTACAAATTTATCCAAATTTTCATAAAACTCCATAAGTTCACCCTTATACATCAACCCTCTAGCCAACGAAGCCAATTATCCCTTTTAAAATCCTCAAATCCAACATTTGTAGCCATGAAAATTTAGGTTATATTTGATCCCACTTTTACCCTATCAAAACTTCTCTTAATTTCAAAAAACCACCACCATTGAATTGGGCTTGAAAATAACATTCCGACGATATAAGGTTTGCCTATATTTTGATATCATTTGGTCCGCTAAAATGTTGGAAAATTGCACATGGGTTATATCAGTAAAAAATCTCAAGTTAAGGTGTGAACGTATAGTTACAACCTGCCGTTCAACTTTCAAGTCAACCTACCTTGCGATCGAAGCAAAATTTTCTAAAATTTTACCACAAAGTATATAATGATTATTCTCATCCATTTCCCATGCTTTTTCTTCATTCCACTAGGCCAATAACCACTTTCTCAAGCATTTAATTACTGCTTCGAATTTTCTTCTCCCATCAACTCATCAGTTGAGGGGGTAGACATCATACAAAATTCACCTCGTGTGTGATAAATAAACAAACACTCAATCTTAGAAAATTACGTTTGTCCAAGAACTTTTCCTAAGACTATCTTGAAGCCCTATTTTGTTGAGGCAAACACAAAGCAAAATATCAATTAAATTTGATATGATCTTTGCCAATGTATGTATGGTTACTCATGAATACCCTTCATCAAGGTGGCAAGTTAAGTCCACTAAATATTGATTCAATCCTTATGAGGACACCTACCATTTGCTGGTCAGTTGATCACATTAAGTCAAGCTCAAAAATCCGTCAAAGGTAAAGTTTCAAAGACATTCGCTCCTTTCAAAATTAGGGCATCTTACATTGATCATGATAGCAAGACAATCATGTGTCTTCTACCTCAAAGTAATCATCATGGCTCAACACAAATGCCATAACCAACTATAATCACTCATTATTTTCATCATCCCTAACCACTACACACTCATCTAATGATATTTCATTGTCAAGTGATTCATCGTTGTCTTTTGCTTCTTCACCCATAAAATCATCACTTGAGGGTCTAGACATCAAACAATAAAATTACCTTATGCATGATCAATAATCAAACACTCAATATTGGAAATTGTATTTGTCCAAAATTCTTTGCCAGAGATTAACTCAAGCCGTCCTTTGTTGGGGTAAACAAAAAGTGAAATTTTTCTTCTAAAAAAAATTCCAATTCAAACAAACATTTCGTAGACCTAATGCCTAAGCTTTTAGGTTAATCATGGGTTCCCTTCCTCAGAGTGGCAGTCATAAGACCAATCATAAACGAAACACCTGACACAAACCTACCACGGGCTAAATGGTTTACCAAATCAAATCGAGCACAATAATTCGTCAAAGGTAAAGTTTCAAAACATGCATCCCTTCCACAATTGGAATATTTTACATTGATTATAACAGTAAGGCAATCTTACATCTACTCTCCCAACAATCATCATGACATGACAAAGGCCGTAATCATCCACAATCATCCATCACAAATTCTTCTTCTTCAAAATCAAACCACCAAGCTGGTGTCATAATTTTTTACACTACATCGTGTCTTCACACAATGCAGTACAAAAAGGGGTAAATGTAGACATGCAAGAGTCAGACATTTTCCATAATTATGGTAGATCAATTTACAAAACCCATAAAATTTGTATATTTTAGTCTCAAAACACTATTTATTTATCAAACAAACTATTTATGCACTATTCATAAACCCCCTTTGGGCCACTTAAATCATTTCCTACACTTAAATCTGGGTCCCCATGCGACCATCATTCTAATCTAACCTTGGTTAATCTCTACCCTTAGTCAAAGTCACCTCATAGTCAAACTTCGCCCCATAGTCAATCTAACCATGGTCAATCTGATTCTTGGCCACCTCACCTAGTCTACTCTTTGACTAGCCTAGGCTCCACCTCATCCATTTGACCTTAGTCTAACCTAGGGTCAACCTAAGTAGGGTTAACCTTAACCCTTGCTCCACACATCTCCCCATGAGCATTTAAGGCCTTAAATAGATTCCTGGAGAATTTTGTGTCCCAAAGCATGGGAAACATGGTGAGTCACCCTCCATCTCACCCAAAAGTTAACACATAACCTAGGGTACACCTAACCCTGGTTAAACTCAACCCTTGCTCCATTTCAAATCCCCATGTGCACTTAAATCTATAAATGACATTTGAGGACTTTTGGGTTTCAAAGCATGGGCCAAGCGTGAGTCATCTTCCACATCACCCTAGTCAACTCTTAACCCATTTTTAATCCTACCACGGTTAGGATTTAAACCCAAATCCACTTCACATCCCCATGCTCAATTATGACATGCATATGGGTGAGGAATTATCTCATTCAAATACACTTATGAGGTATGCCACATTAAGGGACACCTCACAGGAGACACCTCATAAGGGACACCTCAGCCCTCCCTAACCTCTCCAAATTCTATAAATAAAGGCTATTTTCCTCCATATTAAGCCATACATAATTTTCATACCCAGAATTTGCCAAAATCCATCTAGGTTACACTACAATCCAACACCCACTTTGCAATCTCCATTAATCACCATACAAATCATATTTTTACACCCTTTTTATGTCCCAATTTGTACTTTATTGTAGGTTTTAAATGTAACTCGATGAGGATAGGAGCTCCAAAAACATAAAAGGAGCCCTCCAAATAAACCAAATTTTTGTCTAAATATCAGTCTCAGTCGTAAGGTATGATGCGACCCAAAAAATCATAGAACTACGACCCAAGTAGGACATTAGCCAAAGTCACCCTAAGTGTTTTACCCATAACTTTCACATACAGACTATGATTGACCTAAAATATTAAGGGTAGCTTCCTAAAAACAAAAAGAAGATCCCCATAAAATTTCACTTCATTCTAACCATCATAATTTGATTCATAAGGCAAGGTGCAATCGACTCCATAGTCTCAATCATAAGGTAACTTACAACTTTAAACATTGTAGGTTAAGCTGCAAATCCTTCTAGGGGTCAGTTTTAGTCATCAACAAGGAAAAACACTCTCCAAGAAGGTAAGTATCACTATCCAAACTGTTTTTATAAATGTTTTTCATGCTTTTGTAATGAATTAGTTTTATTTCTAGTGTCTTTTTGTCTATAAACATGAGGGGTCTAATTGAGATGGGGCCCCAAATTTTCTAACCTCCTTTTGTAGGTTTTGAGGATAGGTTTTATTGATAGTGGTACATGCGAAATAAGCTCACTCATTTTGAGAATATTTTGAAAGACTATTGGTGTTGTTGGCCCGCTTACTAGAAGAGGGTTTTCATCTACCAAAACTTGTTTTGTAGCCTCCAAAAGGTGCTTTTGTAAAAGGGCATCTCTTGTAACCCCTTTAATTATCAATTACAAATAACAAAGTTTTCCATAATTTCAAGAATATTGGAACTTAAGATAGTCTAGCTTAAATTCCAATAGGTTTAGGGGTGCTATGTATTATATTTGATACCATGGAGTGAGAATTTCTCTATGGAAACAAAAACTATTAAAAGGCTTCTAGTGTGTGCTAGGCTTTTTGGACTTCCATATCATCTTATCAATAAGGAGGTTTTGAAGAATATTGGTAATACTCTAGGGAAGTTCATCGAGGAGGTAGCAACTACTAAGAGAGAGCAAGCATGTTGTATATACCTAAAGATGTGTTTCCATGGATATGGAAAACCTTTATCACAATCAATTACGATTAGATATAAACTAAGATAATGAGATCAATAAATGGAATATGAAACATCACATTCTCATGTCATAAACACTATGATATTAGATACATGGCAAGAGATTGTAAAGTGAAAATGGTGGAGAAAGAGATCAAAATGTTTGGCAAAGAGATAAGTTCAATTTTAAGGGGATCATACCATAGTAGAATTTGGATCAAAACAAGTATTTTCCACTCCTCCAAATAGCAAATAATATGCCTCTACATCATAAAATGATGAAGTATATTACTTGGATCAACCATTAGAAGAAATAAAGAACACAAGGGATCACGAAATACAATGCAAAAATTCAAATTTAGAAGAATTAAAAGTGTGAAGGAAGATGAGGAGGCAAAATTTTAAATCAAAGGAAATGAAAGAGATAAAGGTTAATCTAGGTAAATCATCTTCATGTTTCCCTAGGATAAAGTCCTCTCCTCATAATTAAAATGAAAGTAATGTGAAGTGTATCCCTTAAACTTTCGGGTTTCAAGAGAATTATAATAAAGAAATGATTCTAGAGGATATCCATGGAAAATTATTGTTTTTTAAGTTAGCATATGAAAGTGTTTACTATGGAGGATCATACTTGGGCCTTAGAGTTTCCATGACAACATTTAGGATTTTCAGAGTAGCATTAGAAATTAATTACTATGGAGGATCATCCTTTCACTTTAGGGTTTTTGAGAAAAAATAAAGAAGAAAGTGTTTATAAGGTTATTTCTTGCACTTTAGATTGACTAAGGCAACATAAACATTTAGAAGATAAGTCTTTTTATGAACAATATAAAAAAATTGAAGAGATTGATGAAGATAAAAATGTTTATGAGAATGGAAAAAGGATAAAGAAATTCTCAAAGTAAGAACAAAGATAAAAGGAAACTTAAAGGAATATCAATTTAAGAAACAAAAAAAAAATCATAGATATAAAAAATAAGTGGAGCTAATTCCACAAATAGAAGTAATAAGTGATGTTTAAAATGATATCATGGAATATTAAGGGCATGAATAAGACTCATAAAAAAGAGTTATTAAGGAATTAACAACTTGTTACAGCCTTGGGTTTATTTTAATATGAGAAATTTAATTAAGTAATGAGAATTGTAAGGATGCATTCAAAAATATTTGAAATATGGGGGATTATCTAGCAGTTTCTTGTATAGGACCTTTTGGAGGTATTACAACAATATTGAATAAATAAAAATGGGATGGACAATTGTTAGAAGCAAAAAGCAATTGGGTTGTTGGTCTATTTTGTAGGAAATAAGAAAATATTAAAGCTGGGGTGATAATTGCATATACTTAAAAGTGTAATTACTCCTCATGAAAGATGTTGGAAGGACCTCAACATATTTTTGTTAAATACAATGATTATTATTAATTATGATCTATATATTCTTAGAGGTATTTTAGCATAGTTAAATCTAATTCATAAATGAAGGGTGGTACTCTTGTATGATGTAGATCAATGTAAAATTTTATGTTATTTGTCATTTTAAATGGTCTTTAGGGTGCTATTGCTTCAAGATTTTAATATATATGGGATAATTAATGTATTGGGTAAACTCATATTATAAAAAATGGGTAGATTTTTGTTATCCAATACATGTTTGGAAACATATTATACAAGAAATCATATCATAAACCCTTTCTCTTGAGCTATAGGTCATCCAAAACCATTTTGATTTTAGTCTATGTTTCTCCAAGACCTAATTTCTTCCAAACGATTATGTTATGTTGGAATTAAGAAAATTTTTAAGGATCCTGTATATATAAGTGTATTAAAAAAATAAAATATCTAAAGGGGTAAGTGAATGTAGGGAATAGCAAATGTTTTGGTAACATTTAAAGCAAATAAAGAAATTGAATCCAAGTTGAAAATTATAAGAGATAATAGAAATCAATGGAATAGACTAGGATACTTACGTGCAAGAAAAAAATACTTTTTAATTATCATAATATATTGATAAAGGAAGAGTCGTATTAGTCCCAAAAATATAGGGAGAGATGGCTTAGGAAGGGGATAGAAATACCAAATTATTTCATGCTACAACCAAAATATATTTATCTTTCCAAATATATTTTAACTCTAGATGGAAGAAATTTCGAGCAAGAATATTAGGAAGGAAGCAATTAATTATTTCAAATATATTTTCTCAAATAATAGGCAAGATAAGGAAGATCAAGGTAATATTATACAAAATATTCCATAGGTTATCAAACAAGAAAAAATGAAAGCTTTATAGGATTATATTTATGAAGGAGCTAAGGGAGGTAGTTTTCTCTTTTCATCATAATAAGGCACAAGGGCCTAATGAATTTCTTACAAGTTTCTTATTAAAAGTTTACGATTTGTTGAAGAGTGATGTTTGCTATGATTGAAAAGGCTAAGAAAAATAATGTTACAATAAGTGAGATCAATACCATATTCATTGCATTGGTTCCCAAGAAAGATAAGACACAAATATTTTGATAATTTTTGTCTAGTAAACATTTGCAATATGATTTATAATATCATTTCAAAAATTATGGATAACAAATTAGAAAACCTTCTATATTACATTATCTTAGAGGAACAAGGTATTTTTGTTCATGGTAAAAAAATTATTGATGGTGTAATCATTGCACGAGAGGTCATATATTCTTTTCATTCTATGAAAAAGGCAGGTATGATTATAAGATTAGATATGAACAAAATATATGATAGGATTTGTTGGAGTTTTCTATATGACATTCTTGTAAATTTTGATTTAATCAAGGGTGGTGTAAATGGATTAGATATTGTTATAGCACTCCAAAATATTTTATTTTGATCAATGGATCCCTTGTTAAATAGTTTAAATCATCCTATGGACTCTATTAGGGTGACCCACTATCTCTTTATCTATTTATTATTTTTATGGATAAATCAGAGAGAGCTTTCTCAAAGGTAAAAATGAAAGGAAAAATAAAAGGTACTTAGATTGGAACAAGTCACTCCTTTGAATTTCATCTCCAATTTGTTAACAATACTCTTCATTTTGATCATCTCTTAGTCAATAAGACCATGTACTTTAAATAAATCTTATCATGTTATGAGAGTGTTGTTGGATCTTCTCATTAACACTGCCCTAAATTTACAACATATTATTATGGATATTTTAGGGTTTTAATTTACCATTAACATGTCTAGGTAGTCCTTTGTATGGTAAAAGAATGAAGAAAGAATTCTAGAACTCAACTTTGGTTAGAACAAAATCTAGTTTGCTAGGTTGCAAAGTTAAATTCTTGACCATGATTGGAAGACTACAACTCATAAAGAATACATTGCAATCTATCTTTCTATATATGATGTCAATTTCAAGATTGTAAAGAAGTATAACATCCAAATTTATTTTATTTGAAAAGGATACAAGGAAAAATTTAGGTTTCCTCCTTGTAAGTGGGATAGGTTTACAAAGAAAGAATATTGGAGGTGCAAGCTTGCAAAACTATAAACTTACGAGTTTTATATTAGGGGCAAAATTTGGTTGAAAATTATTATGGAAAAAATATTAAAAAATATAGAGGCTTTTTTATGCAATAAAATTGTTTAGGAAACTAACCCTACATAGTGGATTGAGAACATGAAACATATCAAATAATTTATAATTGATCAAGAAACATATAAGGTGGTCATTCAACAAGGTGGATTTTATAATTTTTTTGGTATGATTCTTGCTTGAAGTCTTATCTTCTTATTTTTTATCCTAAATGGCAATTGTTGGCTTAAGCATGTTTAGCCTATAAAGTTTCAAAGTTAAAAAATTGTACTAATAAGAGTAACAATTTAAGATCATATATTTTTATTGAATGGAAGGACTTTAAACAAATAGCAAATGAATTTCAAAGGGTGCTTTGAGAGTTTGATTTACCTATTTTAGATGAAAATATAAGTGGATTTAGAATTTATCAAAAGATGGTGGATATTCGGTTAACTCAGGATATAAGGCTTTAAGGTAATAAAAATTTCTTACTCCTAAAAATCACCCTTGGAAGAATTTTTAGTAACTTGAGGTCCTTCCTAAAGCCTTAATATTCATTTGGTTAGCAATCCAATGCAAAATTCTTATAAGTGAGAGTAGGATTGTTTTTTGAGTAAATGAGAATATATTAGGTAGCTTTACCAATACTAAAAGAGTTGATGAAATACTAGATTAATTATTTTAAAGTTAAAGAATTATGCATTCTATGGAGGATTGATCCTCCTATTATTTATTGGAATACATGGTTTGAAAGGATTAATATATTTAGAAAATAAATCTCAATAATATCATTGCTCATATTTGGAATTAAATTATTACTTCTCTTGCACAATGTTTATAGTCATGGTGCCCATCATAGGAAGTCTAAAGTGTGGAAAAAGAGGTGTTGACCCCTTGTTTATAGGATTCAAATATACATAAAGGGTTAGTTATGACAATGGAGTTAATAAAAAGAACTTGTTTCGATTTATGGTAAAATATAAATGTCTAAAAATTGGACTCATAAAAATTTATTTTGATGATGCTTCTAAAGGAATTTTTGAAAATTAGATGGCCGAGGTGTTTTTTTGAAATAAAAAAAACAAAAAATATTATTTCATAGAGAAAAATATATCATTAAGAAAAAATGTGGAGATTAGATTAAAAAATCATTATTTCTAATATCCATAAACTATTATTAAAGGTAATATCTTTGAAAATGTCTATATATATATAAAAGGAAATAAGGTAACAATATAGTTTAGCCATTTACAACGTTGATGTCTTTGTTGGTGAAATTCAAATCCTAGAAGTCAATTAGCGGAGTCTCATATCGAAAATGACATAAAAAGTTGATTGTGGAAACATAGCAATTCAAAGAAGATAAAAATATGTGGTCAAATTCAAATGCTAAAAGTCAATTTGTTGTCTCATATCAAAAATAACATAAAAAAGTTGATTGTGGGAATATAGCAATTCAATGAAAATAAAGATATGTTGGTGAAATTCAAATCCTAGAAGTCAATTGGCGAGTCTCATATCAAAAATGACATTAAAAAAGTTGATTGTAGGAGCATAGCAATTCCAAAATTATAAGAATATGTTGGTGAAATTCAAATCCTAGAAGTCAATTGACAGAGTCTCATATCAAAAATGACAAAAAAATTGATTGTGGAAACATAACAATTCAAAGAAGATAAAAATATGTTGGTGAAATTCAAACCCTAGAAGTCAATTGATGGAATCTCATATTAAAAATGACATAAAAAAAGTTGATTGTGAGAACATAGCAATTCCAAGAAGATAAAAACATGTTGGTGAAATTCAAATTCTAGAAGTTAATTGGCGGAATCTCATATTGAAAATGACATAAAAAAGGTTGATTGTGAGAACATAGCAATTCCAAGAAGATAAAAATATGTTGGTGAAATTCAAATCCTAGAAGTTAATTTGCGGAGTCTCATAAGTTGATTGGGGAACATAGCAATTCCAAGAAAATAAAAATATGTTGGTGAGATTCAAATCCTAAAAATCAATTGGGAAAGTCTCATATCTAAAATGACAAAAAAGATTGATTATGGGAACATAACAATTCAAAGAAGATAAAAATATGTTGGTGAAATTCAAATCCTAAAAGTCAAAAAATATTATTAATGTTATTTCACTAATAACAATATATTATTAAAAAAATAAAGATTAAATTAAGAAAATATTATTATTTTTAATGTCCATAAATTATTATTCTAGGTAGTATCTTGGAGAAAAAGAAATAAAATTAATTAAGGGAATTACAATGTTGATGTCTATGTCGGTGAAATTCAAATATTAGAAGCCTATTGTCCTAGTTTCATTACAAAAATGACACCAAAATTCTAAAGGGGACAATGCAACAGTTTGGGCTTTGGCTCTCGAGAGGTCCAAGGTTCAAACTGCAGCTTGGGCGAGTGCGTGAGGATGTGGGTGTGTATGGCTATGTATTTAACCCCTATTGATAAGCTTAGCTCTCCTCCTTATCAAAGGTCATGGCAGAATAAAGATACTTAGCCATAAATGAAATAATTCTTCACGTGAAGTTAGGTTTGAGTGCTTGAGTGCTAATAATGACCTGTTAAACATTACATCAACCAAAAACAAATCAATCAATCATGATCATTAATAATCATTATATCAAAACTATTATTTTAAATTAAAATAAATTTATTTTTTCATTTAAAAAGTCAATCTTCCAAAAGAATTATAACTCTTATAATAACCTTTCCTCATCAACAAGAAATCAACCCATTTCCCATGAAAACAAATCTTATTACTCTAGTGGCCCAAAACCATTAAGTAAATACACACTTGTGTTTTTCCATACACTAGAAAGCAAATTGTCCCCTAGGAAATTAGGGATACACAAAACAATATAAAATATAGGAGCCTTAAGATCGTGATTGAACCTTACAATTTTTTCTAATAATTTATTTGAAGATATGAAGTGCTTTATCAATAATTTACATGATGGAAGTCGGGGATTCTTGTCATATCATGTTTGCTATGTACTTGAAAAGCTAAAAGGTAATTTGTGGTGATTCATGGAAACTAAATTGCAGGCCTCTATACTATGAATAACAATTTTTTTGGATGAAAAAAATATTATATTAAAATGGTTTAATCATAAAAAAAAATATGGGTGGAATTAGCACATCCCGAGCACACAACCAACACATTAACTGTGTGCTAAACAGCTAGCAGAGCTACCAAAATAACTTATAAAAGTTTACAAGAAAACCAAACAGAGAACTGTATAAAAAAACAACTAATAGACTATGCATCATTGTTGTGTAGGGGTTGGAGGAGTAGGATTCACTGCACAAGGAGCATTACCTCAATGATCAATAAGGTCTTGTAAGTGATGAAGCTCTATATTCACTTTTTCTGCTTGCACTGAGATCTGCAACCAACAATCATAGAAAACCTAATACTTATCAGCAAGAGAAAAAGTAGAAGAAGGCTCCTATTGGCTAAAAATCACTCTGTTGCAAGTTTTCCACAAATGAAAAATAATCCCCACTCTAAATATATGCCACATAGGAACAAGCTTCTCAGAAAACTCAAGTGGATCCCCTAAAAAAATATTCACCCAAGAATCGGGACCTATCATATATGGTCTAAAAAAATAGAAAATCCACTGCCAAGCCTCTTGAGCTCTCACACAAGACAAAAATAGATGATGCACATCCTCCTATGCTCCACAAGATCTATAGGAAATATCATTCACACCCAAATATCTAAGCCATTGACCAATAGGAAGTCTTTGAAACAATAAAATCCAAGCAAAAAAGGCTTGCTTAGGTTCAAGATATTTTGCCCAGAGTGTATTAAGTCTGAGACTCCATATGCACTGAAGAGATACTACATCCCACCTAGAATTAAGCTTCTCAGCCATAGGCACAACAGGGGAAAGCCAAGAGTTTCCAAAATGAGGTTTATACTTGGTGATAGAAACATCTTTGGACCAAGACCAATCAGTCCACCAAGGTTTCTGATAATATTGAAAAAATTTACCCCAAATAGATAAAGGAGTGGAATAAATAACAACCTCATAAGTAGTCTTATCAGCAAAAGATAAACAAAAAAAATTCCTAAAAAATTCCCAAGGTATCCAAGACCTTGAATGAAAATCCATGAAATTAGATAACCGAGCAATACCTCATTTATAAAATTTATGAGCATGTATCCACTAGACTTGAGCAAGGGGAGTCCCCTGCAAAGTGATGGCCGAAGACCACCAGACATTAAACAAATGTATTGAAGCCCCCAACTTACCCTTGTGACCTTTCCAAGAAATCCAGGGTTTAATGGCCTCCCAAGCCTTCCAAATGCTTTGCATAACAAAGGACCCAAAAATATTTATTGGAGTAGGGGTTGTAAGAATGGTTTGCAAATCAAGCCCTTTCCATACCTTCTTACCAAAAGGAAGCCCCGTGGAGAGGCAGTGATGAATTAAAAGTTTCCAGGATTCCTCCCCTGTAAAGCTCTCACAATCCATTTAGCACAGAGGAAAAAGCCTTGTCACTTACAGTCAAATAATCCCATTCCTCTAAATTTTTTAGGAAGACAACAAATATCCCAAGCCACCCTATGAAATCCCTTCTTACCAACAACACTAGACCACAAAAAATCTCAAAGCAACTTCTCCAATTTGAATAACAAGTCTTGGAAGGGACCCAAAAAGAAGAGTAATACACATGAGTAGAGGCCAATACCTTGGAACAAATCTAAAACTTGCCAGCTAAGGATAATTTTTTGGTACACTAGTACAAAAGCTTCTTCTCAACCTTTTGAACAACATAATCCCACAAACGGGTAGGAGAACCCAAAAAAGCAAAAGGAATACCCAAAAATTTAAAGGGTTCCCCAGGTTGAATCCACTTCCAAGGCTTATCAGCTAACCAGGTAGGCATATCTTTTCTAGACTATCTATAGCAAGAAGTTTTTCTCCATTGAATATTAGAGCCGGAAGCTAAGCAGAATGTATGAAGATAATCTAAAGCATGAGTAACAGAGATCTCATCTTCTGCAATAGTCAAGAAAGAATCATCTACAAAATGACCATTAATCAAATGCTTGGGGGAGGAAGGGAGATAAATTCCATTGATCAATCCTTGAGCAGATCTATGAGCTAGAAGATTACCAAAGGCCTCAATAGCAAGAATAAACAAAGAAAGCGCCAATGGATAACCTTGTATAACAGAATGAGCTAATTGAATATTTTGATATTGTCTCTTATTCAGAGTTAACACAATAGAGGCATATTTGAATAACATAAGTACAATCCTGATAAAATAAGGGCAAAACCCTAGAGACTTTAGCATAGAAGTAATAAAGAACCATTCTATTCTATCATAAGACTTCTCAAAATTAATATTACGAAAAAGAACATCCCGAACAGAGGATCTAGCCCATTCCATGCCTTCCCAATCAACAATAACATTATCCAAAATATATCTGTTCTGAACAAAACTAGTTTGCTCCAGCATGATTATCTCAGGAAGAATAGGTCTAAGTTTAAGAGCTAAAGCCTTGGCAATTATATTATAACTGACATTAATCAAGGTGATTTGCCACCAATTAGAAATAAGTTCAGGGTCTCCCCCTTTTGGAATGAACTTAACATTACCTTTGTTAATGAGATTCCCCAATGACCCAGTAAGCATAGCCTCTTTATACACTTGCAACAAATTAGAACCCACCAAGTCCCAACATTCTTTATAAAATTCACAAGGGAAACCATCTAATCTAGGTGCTTTATCATTTGCCATCTGAGACAAAGCCTGTTTGAGATCCTCTAGGGTTAAAGGTGCATCACAAAAATCCTGTTGAGTTTGAGTAAGCTTAGTAGGTATGACTTGACAACAAGATTCTAGAGCTTGCACTCTATCATGGGTAAGGCCCTGAGAAGCAAACACTCTTTGATAATGATTAACAAAAGCTCCAAAAATATCATCAAGAGATGTGAACCTTTGACCATCAACTTGCAGAGCAGTGAATTGGGTGGTATGAGCAGGTGGGCAAAGGCGCTTGAAAAATTCTTTAGAGACTTTGTCACCCACATTTAACCAATGCATCCTGGCCCTTAATTGTGCTCCTTTGGCTTCATACATATCAAATTTTTTAAGCTCATGTCGAAGGGCAGCCATGAAAGCTTGAAGATCAAAACAAAAAGGATTAGCCTCAAGCTGCACATAAAATTTTACTAATTCCGACTTCAAAACCAAATTAGCTTTCTTCCTCCTCTTGGCTACTTCCACTCCCAAAGTGCGAAGCAAAGAGGTGGTTCTAAAAATAGCAGCATTCCACCAAGAAACCCAACCAAAGTCACCAGAGGGTCTCGAAAGCAAATTCTAAATTCTACAAATATGAGCCTTCATAGCCGGGTGATGAAGGAAGGAAACATTAAGATAAAATTGGGTCTAAAATTTTTGGGGCTGATCAAGAATGACTTCCATAGAATAAAGAATAGGAGCATGATCAAACAAAATAGTACCTAGGATAACTAAAATAGGAGGTTGAGAATGTGAAATGCTAGCAATTTTAAAAGTCTCATTGGAAGAGATCATGGCTCGATCAAGGCGTTTTAATACCCTAGCTTCGCCTGCTTGAAAATTTGACCATGTAAACCATTGAGCTTCATAAAAGTTAGCAAGAGAAAAATAGATATTAGGATCACTAAGATTCAACTTATTTTTCATAAAATAAAAATATTCCCGCTCCCCAGCACACCAACGGTTAGGAGATAAACTAACTTTATCAAAAGGCTTTTCCACCATATTAAAATCCCCACACATCACCCATGTGGCAAGAGGCAGATACAAAGCCAACCACCGCCACAAGGCATACCTTTCTGGAGCATTATTCAAAGCATAAACATTAATAACTCCAAATGATTTACCATGTAATTCCAACAAAGTCCAGACTACTTGATTGGACGGATCCACTCCCCACATCACAATATTCGAGTGCCACTTTGGGAAAATAAAAGTGACGCTCCACTTGTCCCACTAGAATGATTCGTTACATTGAAAACACCACAAGGCCACAAAAAATTACAGATACACTCCAAATTAAAATTAGAAACTTTCACTTCTTGTAAACACATCACATCAATATTGCCAAACTTATGAGTGACAGAAGTCATATCACAACGGATCATATATTTATGGACTGGATCTGTCAATCGTCTTACATTCCATGAGAAGAAAATCACTAAGACCTATCAGTATGCAAAAGTTCCAGAACATTCTTAGAAGCTCCTAGTTGAACAAGAGACTTGAAGGAGTTAGAAGCATACTGATCTTGACCATCCTGGTAAACACGAGAATCCTCCTTCGTTTGGTAGCGCTTATCATAATGCATATTATTTCTCAGAGGACTACGAGAATGACGAACTTTATAACCAGACTGAAATTTTGATGAAGGTTTCCGGAAGGCATCAGAGACATATTCCTTCGGAGAGGTAGTAGAACTCGGCATGGCTGTCACAACTTGAGCAAAATTCAGAGGAACCCAAATGGATTGCACTTCTAGAGGAGCAATAGGAGCTTGTTGAACAAAAACATCCTGAGGCACAAAAGCTGGTGGTGTGACAACAAGGGCAGAGTGTGACAAAAGGGGCTATGAAGCACTCTCAGGAGCTTGAGACTATAATGCACTTTGGGAACGGTTTCACCGATTAACCACCTGCCATTCCTCTTGCCCCCCAGTAACCCTAGCTTCCTGAGCACTAGATGCCGAGGCACCAGGTGCCTGAATAAAAGAATTATTAGGAGCTAGAGGAGGGTTTTGCTGGAATTTACCTGCCATAAGTGGGCAATATTTTTTAACAACTAGTCACATAATCAAATCAATACCATAACATCAAATCAAATGATTTACTTATTATTTTAAATGTTTGTTTTGTTACCATGGGTATTTTTATTACTATCCAAGTGTGAAGTTATATCATAAGTTGAAATTTAAAAGATGTTAGAACTAAATAATAATAATTAATTAAAAAATATATATAATTTTATAAAAGGTGTTTATATTTTATGTGCTTTGTTCATTAATAAAATATTAAATTTCAAACAAGTTAAATAGTACTCTTATTTACATATCAAAAATTGATTAGAAAACTTTAAGAAATGTTAGTTTCCTAAAAAATTATAAGCATAACCTAAGATGCTTAGTTGTTTTGTTGGTAGCATAATATTCAACCTCCATAGAGGACTAAGAAGTAGTGGATTGGCGTTTGGAACATCAAGAAACTAGGATGATTCTCAAATAGAACATGTTGTTGCATAGCACAACTCACCCCAATTGGGGACCCCACTTGAAAATTTTGGATTTTTGGTATAAATTTTGTTTTTTTTGATGCTTTTATTGTTGATTGCATTAATTTCTTTCGTGGTTTCGACTTACAAAACTATATGGTCCATTGAATTGCATTAGAAAATGAGTTTTCTAACAATGAATCAATGGCGACAATGTTTTTTTTCTTCCGGGCATAAAACCTTAGGAATGAGCAAAATATTTTGTAGTTTATTGACCAATGAGAGCTCAGTTTTCCTAAGCATAGTAATTTGACAAACTACAATATTTCATTTTAGAGACCACGCGTGATTTTTTTAATGCTTTAATGAATTATTTTATGCCAAAAACCATGAATAAGGTTAAAGAATGAATTATTTATATCTCTAATGGGTTATTTTGTAGGATTGTAGAATTCTAATGGAATTAATTGTGGCACGTTGCCATAAAATTGATCCTCCATGCTATGAAGAAGATATTTGTGGGGGCATGATCCTGAATGTGCTACCATAATTGGAAAAGTGGACTTATGAAGAATTATATGCATTGAAAGAGAAACTTGGTGGAGGCAATTTAATGCTTTATAACTGTAGAAATTACTTCACTATACTTGGTTTAAATCGCTTTGTTGTGAAGCATAATATGAGAGTAATTGATTATAACTGCAAAAGTAATGGTAAGATATGACCATAGTTGTATAAATAAGAGCTCTTGGGATTGCTCTAGGGGGTCAAAAATCCAACACTTAGCATGTTTTAGGATTTTTTTCTAGGCTCTTTGTAGTTCGTTGGTTTCTAAACCAAACATTGTACTAAGTTGAGTTCTATGTTTGTAATCCACTTGAATGGTGAATTTGTGAAAGTGCTTCAATATTATCTTATGTAATTCAAGGCTTTGGAGTTTGTTGTGTCCAATCTATGCATGCAGATGGTGGTTATATTCAATTGCTTCATAGTCTTAGCTTCCTAGAAGATTGCACTGTCTATATCTTAGGTAATGTGAATGTTGGTCGAATGTAGATTGGTTATTTTTACATATATTTTCTACTCTAAAGGATCAAGATCAGAATTTTAGGGTAGTACAAGCTTTATTTTATTTTATTTTATTTCTGAAGTCCTAAATGTTTGCTCTTTTTTTGGAACATCAAGTAGATAAGGAATAGTTTATTTTATTTTCTAGGTATTACAATTTAAACTGCTATTTTTCTATGTTTACTGCTATGATTGGAATGTATCTAGATAGCTTTAAATTTTGAAAAATCAATTTTCTAGCTTTGTTTAGATTTAATTGTAGTTTATTTTATTTTCCAAGCATTGGAGTTTAAACTACAGTTTTCTATGCTTACTTCCATGTCACTTCAATGTTGGTTGCTATGGTTGGAATGAATCTAAAAAAAATTTCATTTTGAAAATCAATTTTGATCCAACTTTGTTTAGATTTAATTGCAGTTATCACTTTATAACAAAGTAATCCCCTAAGCAATAAATTTTGAGCTACAGTTATTGATAGGAAATCTAGAGAATTAACTAGAGAATAAAAAACATTGACCCCTTGGTGGAATAGCATATAACAACCTCTGAGTTCATCCCATTCAACCAAGACCTGGCTTACTCGAACCTTGGGGGAATCAAACTTCCTTTTCAAGAGAGAAAAAAACTATTTTGTTCCACATGTTGAGTAGCCTTTGGTGACTATGTCTTTTGCTCACTCAATAGAATTGGCACTAGAAGGAGGGCTTGAACTATCTAAGCCTTTAGTTAATTTCTTGTCTAGTAAATTCATATAAGCCTTTTTTCTCCCTACGCAACATAAATTGGTAGGAAAAAAAGCACTTAGTCCTATTTTCCTATCATTTAGGTTTTATCTTAGCTGATTGTCTACACTAGAGCAAAGAGTTATTATCACAAGATCTAAGTCAGTTGGTTGTAGTAACATTGATTTTCTTAGTATTTTTGCAACAAGAAGATATAAAAATCCTAAGAAAACACCAAATACACCTCTAAATTCCTCAAGTTCTCTTCAAGTTATTATACCTTTGGTCAATTATCCTCAAAATCCACCAATGGTTGGTCTAGCTCCATGATTAGTAGGAAGTAGCCCTTTAAATATTCTATTGCCTGAACATGATATGCCTAAGAATGCTTAGAGATACCTTCCTAAGTACAAGGATGATGGGGCTAGACCATTTGAGGAGCATATACAAGCATACAAAGATGCTTTTATTTAGTTGCAAATCCAAAATGAAGATTTAGCTTGTACGATGTTCTCTCACACCTTAGATGAAGTGGCCTATGATTGGTACATTAGCCTACCTTTTGGTTCAATAAATTCATGGGCTTAATTAGAAGATGCTTTCATTAGATAATTCAGGTTACCTATTGATCCAGTAGTTATCTATAATCAATTTGATTTAGCTAGGAGAGAATATAATGAGCCATTAACATTGTTCAATACTAGGTTTCACAGGTTGTATACCAATTTGATAACACCTTACACACTTCCACCTAAAGCTACTATTCAAATGTATTTTAGAGCTTTGGATCTCTTAACCTCTATGTTTGTGAGAAGAGCAACTTAGATTACTAAATTACCTATGGCTTATAGTGAAGCTTTGATTGTTGAGCAACAGTTAATACCACAATATTTTGGAGTAGGGTAATTACCCACGCTTGGAATACTAGGGGCATATAATCAAATACCTTTGATTAATCAAGCTCTTACTCAACAAATTCCCATGCTAAATTATCTACCAGGAATCTTGCATCCAAATCAAGCTCAACCAGACAATCCCATGCCTTTGAACAAAGTAGTTCCCAACTTGAATAACCAAGCTGTTATCTCAACCTACATGGATAATTTGGTCACTGCAAATAATGCACTCACTCTAGTAGCTCAAACAACTAATCAACTAACTATACTTGCATTTTTAAATACACCCACAACCAATACCCCAATGCAACAAGTGACAAATTAGTCCAACAATGCAAAATAATTAAATGATCTACAAAGAATGATCTAACAGTTGAGCAATAATATGTTGCAATTGCAAATACAGGTTCCTCAAAATCCACTTGCAAATAATAGCAATAGGAACTTTAACTTTCAAAGGTCTAATAGAAAATGGAACATTCATCCTAATAATGGAGTTCCAAATCCTAATAACAGAGAAGTGGATAATTTAGAGCAAATGCTATCCAACGAAAACATGGTTAATTAGATGGATATACAAAGTGATACTACTTTAGTTTTAGAATCCTATAAACCTTCTAGGGCTAAAGAAGAAGAATATGATAATGTTTTAGAAGGAGAGGTGCAAGCCTTTAGATAGTTCCAGATATACAATGATTATATGCTTAGGAATATAGGAAAGACACCTATGACTTTTTCTATTCCTCCTATCATGGTTACAATACCTCTTGATGAGAGAGCCAACTAGAATCCACTTCCTCCTAGAGCATCTGAAACTCAGGCTCAACCAAAACTCAATATACCTTTACATCCAGATGATAAAGTCTTATAGTATAATAAGCCAAGTTATAACATAATTGAAGATCTCAAGAAAAATATGGCTAATTTTTTGTTGTTTGAAGTAGCTCAATTGACTGACCAAAAGGATTTACTGCTTAATACACTTGCAGGTCAAAAAAAGGAGCAAAAGGGTTATGCTCAGGTTGCCTTAGTATAGGGTTATGCATAGTGTCTAATCATCATTAATTAACGATGATTTGTATTTTTTAAATTTGGAATTAGATAATATTGGGGACCCTTGACTGGGGCCCATTAGCCCAAAATTTTTGGGTGTAAATTTTTTTTGGGGTAGATTTGCCCCAATTTTATAATAATTGGACCAGTTTAAGTTTAAATCTCCAATGTTATCTCATTTTTATAAATAAATTTTAGAGCTAACCCCTTACACATAACCCTGGCCTTATAAAAAGAGAAAGGAGAGTCTCCCCTTTCCTTCTAACCATCAAAATTGTAGGTAAGAACCTACACAATTGTCTTGTATATTTAGGAGCCTCTGCTAATGTGATGTCATATGTGGTAAGTCAAAGGTTAGGACTCACTCCTACCCCATCAACTAATAAAGTTGTGCAATTGAATAAAATAGAGGTTAATGTGGTAGGGATATTGCATTAGATCCATATACAATTGGTATTTGAACCTCGTGTGCAACAATACATTGACATTCAGGTTGTAGATATTCCATATGGATATGGTATATTTCTTAGTTGTGATTGGTCTAGGACTTTGAATGGCTATATGGCAATAGAATTCTCCCATACATGGCTCCCTTGGCGTGGTATAGCAAATCAAATCAGGGTAGATAGAGAGTCTATATTAAAAGAGCTAATATTTGATTATAACAATGTCAATGATGTTTTTTTTGATGAACTATAACTTAGGATTTACACTGTTACTATGGAAAGTAAATAAAAAGAGAGCAATATAATTCCTAGCACTCCAATAGATAAACAAAACATTGAGATTGATAAAATGTGGATTCTCAAGTTTGATGGATCCAAGAGCAATCATGGTAGTGGTGCCATAATTGAATTAATAAATCCCAAAGGTAAGTCCTTCTTAGCTACCTATAGATTATAATTTTTGTGCACCTATAATGTTGCATAGTATGAAGCTTTGATTCATGGTCTTCAACTTGCTATTCAAAAAGGAGTCAAAAGTCTACAAGTTTTTGGTGATTCACAATTAGTAATTAGGCAGATAAGAAACAATTATGCTTATCATGATAAACGTCTTACTTGCTATCATAATAGAGTATGTGATATTATTAAAGAGTTCAATTCTTTTAACATTCAAACCATCTCACACAAGAAGAATCACTCTGTTGATTCATTGGTAGTAGCAACTAGCACTTTGAAACCAGTTGTTCATTTCAAAGTAAAAATATTTTCAGTAGAGCTAGTTACCATTCCTTCTATTCCTAATAATGTTCTTAATTTTTAAGTTTTTAATGATGATGCACACATTCTAGACTTCATCACTAATTCAAGTTTGTTTAAATATCAAGTTATTGATGAAGTAGATAGAGATCATACTGAATTGGATGGTGAAGGTGAGACCACTCCTAAAACCAATGCTATTTCCAAAGGTATGATTTCTCTAGAAAGACTCTTTGACATGGATTTTCATGCTTGTGGACAATAAAATGTTACACCTAATAAAGAAGCATACCAAGCCTATAATATGGGAAGCATTGAGAACCATTAGAATGTTTTCATAGGAAAAGAGTGTACTAAAGAAGAAAAGGAGGGAATAATTCAAGCCTTGAAGGATTGTAGAGATGTTATAGCTTGGATTTACGAGGATTTGAAAACATATGATACTTCTATAATCACCTACACCATTCCTCTAAAACCAAGAGCTAAACCTTTTAGGAAAAAATAGAGATCAATCAATACTTTATTGGAACCTCATATTTTTAAAGAAATGTAAAATTATTGGCAGCACATATCATTTTCTAATAAGATATTCCATGTGGGTTTCAAATATGATTCTTATCAGGAAAAAGAATGGGGAGATATGCCTTTGCATTGAATTTAGAAACCTCAATAAGTCTTATAAGAAATATAATTATCCCCTACCCTCATTGGATGAGATATTATAATTTTTTAAATGGCTCTCAAATGATGTCCTTTTTAGATGGTTACTCAGGGTACAATCAAATCATGATAGATCCCAAGGATAGGCTCAAAATTGCATTCACAACTAAGTGGAGAACTTTTTCCTATAGAAGAATTCCATTTGGATTGATTAATATAGGATAAAATTTTTAAAGAGCCATGGACATTGCATTTAAAGGTCTCATAGGAAAATGTATTGTAATTTATATGGATGGTCTTCCTATATTTTCTAAGATTCGTGCAAATCATGTTGAGGAATTGAGAAAAGTGTTTCACATATGTAGAAGGCATGAAATTTCTTTAAATCATAAGAAATGTATTTTTGGAGTAACCATAGGGAATATCTTAGGACACATTATATTTGATGCTAGTATCTCCGTTGATCCATATAGGATTGAGGCCATTTAGAAGATTCCCCTTTCAAGAAGCAAAAATGTTTTTTTTTGGGAAAATTAATTTTGTGAGGAAGTTTATTTCTGGTTTTGCAAAAATAGTTTGACCTTTGAATGTTATGCTAAAGAAATATGATAAGCTTACATGGTATGAAGAGGTCCAAACTACCTTTTAAGAAATCAAGAAGGCAATTGTGAATGCTCCTGTTATGATTAGTCCTTAATACACTAAGCCATTCTATATATATTCATTTGCATTTGAGCATTCAACTGTATGAGTTTTAACTAAAATATAGGAAAATGAAGATGAAAGACCCATAGAATTCAATAGTTTTTCCTTGGATGATGCACAATTGAGGTACTCAATCCTAGATAAACAAGCCTTTGCATTGGTTAGAGCTATTAAAATATTTAGGTATTACATTTTGCGTAGCAAAGTATTTGCTATAGTCCCTAACCCAGATGTGAAGTCAATGCTCATAAAAATTGAGTTGGATGAGAGGAGAGAAAAATTGATGCCTACTTTGTAGGAATTTGACTTAGAGATTCACCCTATGAAAATTGTTCGAGGACAAGGGCTATCTCAAACTTTGGCTTAGATTGATCATAGGATTTCATGCCAATAATATTCTATGAAGGAATTTTTTTTTGGTTTTTTGGTGTGTTTGTTTTTTGGTTTTTTTTTTTTTTTTTTTTTTTTTCTTTTTTTTTTCTTTCTTTTGTGGTGTTTTTTTTTTTTGGTGTAGCGTTTTTTTGGGCTTTTTTTTGTTTTCTTTTTTTGTTTTTTTTTTATTTGTTTATTTTTTTTTTTTTTTTTTTTGGTTTTTTTTTTTTTTTTTTTTTTTTTTTTTTTTCTTTTTTTGTTTTTTTTTTTTTTTCTTTTTTTTTTTTTTTTTTTTTTTTTTTTTTTTTTTTTGTTTGGGGTTTTTTTTTTTTTTTTTGTTTTTTTTTTTTTTTTTTTTTTGTTTTTTTGGGTTTTTTTTTTTTTTTTTTTTTTTTTTTTTTTTTTTTTTTTTTTTTTTTTTTGTTTTTTTTTTTTTTTTTTTTTTTTTTTTTTTTTTTTTTTTTTTTTTTTTTTTTTTTTTTTTTTTTTTTTTTTCTTCTTTTTCTTTTTTTTTTTTGATTTTTTTTTTTTTTTTTTTTTTTTTTTTTTGTTTTTTTTTTTTTTTTTTTTTTTTTTTTTTTTTTTTTTTTTTTTTTTTTTTTTTTTGTTTTTGGTTTTTTTTTTTTTTTTTTTGAAATAACAAGTGGTGAATGGTATAAATATGTTATTTATTATTTATTGCATGGTAATTACCCCATCCATTTAAATTCTATACAAAGGAGAGCACTTCATTTTAAGAGAACAAAGTTTATGATTAAAGCTGGTATCTTGTATAGGAAAAATCATGAAGTTATTTACTTGAGATGTTTAAGTAATAAAAGGCTACTGAAGTTCTTGAAGATTTCCATGGAATATATGGACCGGACATGGTTTAGGGAATGGAACAACACATAAAATATTAAGGGCATGATATTATTGGCCTAATGTCTTTAAATATTATCATACACATGTTAGGTCATGTCATATATGCCAAGTCTCTACCAATAGAGAAAGGAATGATGCCATGCCTTTACAACCAATTTTTAAAGCTCACCCATTTGCTCAATGGAGATTAGATTTCATAGGAGTCATAAACCCTAATTCTTCAACCAATCATAAGTACATCCTAACTACCACAACCTACTACACTCATTGGATTGAAGCTCAAGCCACAAAGAACTACACCATAGAGGTAGTTATTCAATTTATTGAAGAGCACATTGTTACTAGATTTGGAATACCATATGATTTAGTTAGTGATAATGATTTTGATTTCTCTTCCATCAAGTTTTTTGAGTGGGCCTATGATAATAAAGTGACTCTAAAATTTTCTTCAAATTACTATCCCCAAGGGAATGATCTAGTTGAGTCCACTAATAAGAACTTGTTAACCATGTTGGAATATATTACATCATTTGGCTCATGCCAATGTACTACCATGGGTACATCTATATATTAGGAAAGAGTGTCATAGATTAGGATGAAAGTATTTACATTATGCAATGTAATAAATGTACAAGTGTGCAAAGTATTTTGGAATGTAAATGTGCATAGTTATCCCTATGTACATGTGTCCCTAGAATAGGAAGATGAAGAGTCATAGGAAGAGTGAAGGCCAAGAATCCTTTATATGAAGAATTACATTCCATCCTATAAATGGGTATATGGATAGAGAGCAAGATATAGAAAGATATAGAGTGATTGGTGATATACAGTCACAACGGAGAGTGATGAAGTATGATGTATTTGAGGTCTTCATTCAATAAAGATCATATTTTTGTGAGAATTTATTAGTGGCATTTATATGATTCATTTTTGAATTTTTTTATGAGTTTTATATGTTTAATAGATTTTCATTATCATATATTTAATATTGCAACTTTATTTTAGATCTTGTGATTACTTTATTCTATGCATTTTGTTGGCAATTTTGGGTACTTTGGGTACATTGCCTTTGCTCAAGTGTATAAGTTGTCATTGATGTCAAGAAGCTTTTGAAGGAATTTGATTTGATGTAAAATAATTTGTTTTGATGAAGGTTACGGCATGACAAGTTCGAAAGAAAGTAAGTTAGAAAAATGTCGCGATATCGCGACATGTCGCATTTTCGCGACTTAAGCAGGAGAGAGAAAGCTTTTTAGAAAAGTGTCGCGATATCGCGACATGTCACAATTTCGCGACTCAAAGAGGAGAGAGAATGTTTAGAGTCAGAAATGTCATGATTTCGTGACATATTGCAAGGAAGGTTGTACGGACGAAAAAGTGTCATGATTTCGTGACATGTTGCAGGAGAGAGAGTCCGAAAGGAAAAGTGTCACGATTTCATGACATAATGCAGAAGAGAGAGTCCGTAGTGTGAATTGTCATGATTTCATGACAAGTTCGAAGAGAGAGAAAGTAACACGAAAAGTGTCACGATTTCGTGACATGTTGTAGAGTTCAAAGTGAGAACCATCGCGATTTCGTGACATGCTGCAGATGAAAATGTTCCAAGTAAGAACTGTCACGATTTCGTGACATGCAGCAAAGGAAAGGTTTCGAAGTAAGAAATGTCATGATTTCGTGACATGTTGAAGAAAAAGCGTATGGATGCAGAAAGTGTCACGATTTTGCGATAGGTTGAAGAGAAAGCTTACGGATGCAAAAAGTGTCACGATTTCATGATAGATTGAGATGGCAGCATACGGTTGGAGAAAGTGTCACGATTTCATGACAAAAATAGGAAGCAAGTCTTCAACAGGAGAAGAGTCACGATTTCGTGACAGAAGCAAAATGAAAGAGCATGGAAGAAGAAGCATCGCGATTTCGCGACAAATTCAAGAAGGAAGAGCTCAAAGGCGAAAGCATCACGATTTCGTGACATGTTCCATTTTCATGGGCGTAAGGCAGAGAAAAGCACAAGGCAACGAAAGTGTCACGATTTTGTGACATGTCATGTTTTCGCTAGTGCAAGCCGAGAAGAGTGCAAGGAAGCGAAAGTGTCACGATTTCACGATAGAAACTGAAAGCAGGCCTTCTATAGGAGAAGTGTCACGATTTCACGACAAAAGCAAAGTTGATGCTGACAAAGACAAAAGTGTCACGATATCGCGACAAGAGCTTAGTTGAAGTCGACAAAGGCTGAAGTGTCACGATATCGTGACAAAAGCCAAAAGAAAGTGTACGGTTGCAAAGGTGTCGCGATATCGCGACATGTTGTAGTTTCGCGGTAGAAGCTATAGAAGAGTTACAGAGGCAGTGAAGCCGACAAAGTTAAATTTTAGCCGATGAAAATTAGGGCTTGCAACCGACGTAGATTAGGGTTTGTTTTTGGTATAACAGTCGACTAAGATTAAAGTTTTCATCATGAAAATTTTGTTATAAAAGGAGGGCTGTTTGGAGAGTTGAAGAGGGAATGAGTGTGTGTGTTGTGTGCGACGTTCGGAGATAGTGCGTAGAGCAAGAAGTTCGCTCGCCGAGAGCAGAGTGCGAAATTCGATCGTAGTTTGCAGAGTGCATTTCGTCGAATCATTCTAAGTGTGAAAGATTGCAAAGGAAGCAGAGTGTGCGAAGACGGTGCCGCTGTGATTGCGCAGAGGTGCAAAGGTAGAAGTTCGATCAAGTGTGGCTGTGATTACGTAAAGAAAGCAGAGGGCATAGAGAGCACAAGGGCAAAGACGAATGCGGAGTGCTGCTGCTTAAGGATAGAGGTGCATTGGTTCTTTGAGAAGAACCTGAGGATAGATTTGGCAAGTCTTTGAGAAGGCTTGTGTGTAGAGGTTGTTGAGCTGCTGTGGACGTGATCATAGAAGGCAGAGGTCTCTTAGGCTAAGCATTGAGGACAGGAGGTCTTCGGTGGAAAGGAGTTCCACGTGCTGGCAAGAGGTAGAGATAGTTGATCTTCTAAGGGATCATTTCCGAGAGCGAGAGGGGAAGGTATCTCCTTTGAGCGAGGCTCATAAATTCAGATTGGGGGAAGGTATCTCCTTTGAGCAGAGGCTCATAAATTCTGTTTGGGGGAAGGTATCTCCTTTGGGCTGAGGCTCATAAACATTGTAATTGGGAAGGATTCCCAAAGAACTTTGAGATAACTTTTAGAGAAAATTTTTGTGGACGTAGCCTGGCCATTCGGGTGAACCACGTAAAAATTGGTGTCACTTTGTGGATGATATTGTGCATTGTTTTGATATTGTTGTGGGTATATCGATTTACTATTTTGTAATATAAAGGAAAAAGTAAAAAGTGGTCTTATACTGTTCACCCCCCCTCTCAGTATAAGCTTGTGTTCTTCAATTGGTATCAGAGCGGGTGCCTTCGGAAAGTTTAACAGCTTGAAGGAAAAGCTAGTAAAGAACACAATGGATTATTCAAGTGGCAATGCAGCACCTATTCTTGATGGGTCAGATTTTGGTCTTTGGAGTGCAAGGATGAAGGTTCATCTAATGGCACTTGGTAATGAGGTATGGGAAGTAATTGAAGATGAGTACACTATTCCTGTACATGGTCCAAATACTAAAGAAGAAAGGCTCCTACATCACAACAATTCAAAAGCAATGAATGCAATTCTAAAAGGCTTACAGAAAGCGAGATCTCACCAAAGTGATTCACTACAAGACAACTAGTGAAATGTGGAAACGATTGCGGGTGGTTCATACAGGTGATACAAATGTCAGAAAGGCCAAGTTGAGACACTTCAAAGGTATGTTTGAACAACTCAAGATGAATGAAGATGAAAATATTAGTGACTACATGCTTCGTATGGATGAGGTTGTTAACTCCATGAAAGACTTAGGTCTTGAGCTTGCTGAAAATGATGTTTGTGATAAGATTTTAAGATCTCTTCCTAATAGATTTAGTGAAAATATTTCTGCTATTGAGGAAGCTAAAGATTTGGATAAGTTGAAAAAGGATGAGCTACATAGTATACTTGCAACATTTGAGTTGAGAACTCAAGTGAAGGTTGATGTCAAGAAAGAGGTGGCTTTCAAGGCTATCAAGAAATCCAAGGGTAAACGACTTCAAGAGAGTGATGAGTCTTCTAGTGATGAAGAGGCATATTACAGCAAGAAAGGCAAGTTCTCTAGAAAGCACAAAAGCATGAAAAATATAAGATGTTTCAATTGTGGAAAGTTTGGTCATTATGCTACTGACTGTACTATTCTCAAGAATGAAAGTGATGAAGATAAACAGGATTCTAAGAGCAAGGATTCTAAAAAGCACAAGCATCACAAGAAGAACAAAGATGAGCACAACAATCAAGGAAAGAGGTATTCTCACAAGCACAAGAAGAGTTTCTATCTAGACAAAGCAAGTAAGTGTTCTAGTAGTGATAGTGAAAGTTCTTCAAGTGATAATGAAAATGAGATGTTGTTCATATCGAAAAAGAGGAAGAACCGAAACATAGATTCATTATCATGAAATGTCTTAGATGTGGAAATTTTGGTCACCTTGAGGATGATTGTACAAATAATGATTTGGTTTCTAGTATGTATGAGGATGCTTCAAAAAACTATAAGGAAGATGCATGTATGGTTTTCGAAAAAGGTAGCACCTCTAGTGATAAGAAATCTGAAAAAGGCTTTGATGATTCAGAAAGCAAACAAATAAAGGATCATGAAAGTGAACTTAGTAGTGCTCTTAGTGCTTTGAAAAAGGAAAGAAAGAAGAATGCTAGACTCAAGGATAAGTTAGATGAATGTTGTATGGAGAGAGATGATCTTATAGAAAATCTTGATTTCTCTATAGCTAAGACGCAAGAACTCAAGGATGAGTTAGAGTCTAAGGTTCTTGAGTATAGTGAGTTAGAACAGAAAATGGCTTCTTTGAAAGAGGAAATTAAAGAGTACAAGGATAAGCTTTACAGGTTTCAAGATAGCTCCAAAAAGGTTAAGTCACTCATCAAAGGTCAAAGAAAGACAACAGATAAAACAGGCCTTGGTTTTGTTAAGCCACACAAGGAACAAGTTGGAGAGTCTAGTAAGAGACTCCAAAAGGAAGAGAGTTCTGATGAGGAAAGTATTTCAGATCATGAGTCCTTGAATGATAGATGCACATAAACAGAAAACAGAAATTCGAGAATGAGAAGAAGAGGTTTTCAGGACCCAAGACGTCAAATAAAGGAAAATTTCAAGGCGAGATGTTTTGCGTGTCACAGGTTTGGTCACATGGCTTCACATTGCATGGCTCAAGTGAAGAAGGTAAACGACAATTTTAGAAGTGCTAGTTTCTTTCAAGGGTATTGCTACTCTTGTCAATGGTTTGGGCACAAGGCAGTCTATTGCAAGGTTAATTACAGGAACAGGTTTGGTCAGAACAGGTTCGGTCAGAACAGGTTCGGCCAGAACAGGTGGATTCAAAGATCAGGTTTACCTCAGAGAAACAACATCGTCAAGTGTTTCAAGTGCAACAATGAAGGTCACACAATCAGATAGTGTAGAGCTGAAATTCTAGAATATAGGAACAGGAACAGTGGCATGATCAGGTCCAAGGATCAAGGCATGAACAAGAACAAGGATGAGAACAAGAACAAGAACAATGACAAGAACAAGAATACGGGCAAAGAGTTCAAGAGAAGGCCCGACAAGGAAATTATAGACGCTGATGATGATCAGTGCCTAATGGGAGTTTTACTCCCACCCCAAAATTAATCACCTCATCAGGAGGTGGGGGAGGGACTAAGCTAAGAGGCTCATTCTTAGTCCCGAGCCCCAAAGGTGACCCTTTGCCATTGATGACAAAGGGGGAGAAATATGAGTAAGGGGGAGAGCTTCAAGTGAAGAGGAAAGCTTCAAGTCAGGGGGAGCAAAACTTCAAAGGTAGATTCTCAGTTGTGGGCACAGTTTCTCAGTTGTTAGCATAGTTGGTTTCATTTTTGGCTCTTGAGACGTGTTTTCAATAAAGGTTTGCCATCAATGACAAAGGGGGAGATTGTTGGCAATTTTGGGTACTTTGGGTACATTGCCTTTGCTCAAGTGTATAAGTTGTCATTGATGTCAAGAAGCTTTTGAAGGAATTTGATTTGATGTAAAATAATTTGTTTTGATGAAGGTTACGGCATGACGAGTTCGAAAGAAAGTAAGTTAGAAAAATGTCGCGATATCGCGACATGTCGCATTTTCGTGACTTAAGCGAGAGAGAGAAAGCTTTTTAGAAAAGTGTCACGATATCGCGACATGTCGCAGTTTCATGACTCAAAGAGGAGAGAGAATGTTCGGAGTCAGAAATGTCGTGATTTCATGACATATTGCAAGGAAGGTTGTACGGACGAAAAAGTGTCACGATTTCGTGACATGTTGCAGGAGAGAGAGTCCGAAAGGAAAAGTGTCACGATTTCGTGACATAATGCAGAAGAGAGAGTCCGTAGTGTGAATTGTCACGATTTCGTGACAAGTTCGAAGAGAGAGAAAGTAACACGAAAAGTGTCACGATTTCGCGACATGCTACAGAGTTCGAAGTGAGAACCGTCGCGATTTCGCGACATGCTGCAGATGAAAATGTTCCAAGTAAGAACTGTCATGATTTCGTGACATGCAGCAAAGGAAAGGTTTCGAAGTAAGAAATGTCACGATTTCATGACATGTTGAAGAAAAAGCGTATGGATGCAGAAAGTGTCGCGATTTTGCGACAGGTTGAAGAGAAAGCTTACGGATGCAGAAAGTGTCACGATTTCATGACAGATTGAGATGGCAGCATACGGTTGGAGAAAGTGTCATGATTTTGCAATAGAAATAGGAAGCAAGTCTTCAACAGGAGAAGAGTCACGATTTCATGATAGAAGCAAAATGAAAGAGCATGGAAGAAGAAGCGTCACGATTTCGTGACAAATTCAAGAAGGAAGAGCTCAAAGGTGAAAGCGTCGTGATTTCATGACATGTTCCATTTTCACGGGCGTAAGGCAGAGAAAAGCACAAGGCAACGAAAGTGTCACGATTTCGCGACATGTCATGTTTTCGCTAGTGCAAGCCGAGAAGAGTGCAAGGAAGCGAAAGTGTCATGATTTCGTGACAAAAACTAAAAGCAGGCCTTCTATAGGAGAAGTGTCACGATTTCATGACAAAAGCAAAGTTGATGCTAACAAAGACAAAAGTGTCACGATATCGCGACAAGAGCTTAGTTGAAGTCGACAAAGGCTGAAGTGTCGCGATATCATGACAAAAGCCAAAAGAAAGTGTACGGTTGCAAAGGTGTCGTGATATCGCGACATGTTGTAGTTTCGTGACAGAAGCTATAGAAGAGTTACAGAGGCAGTGAAGCCGACAAAGTTAAATTTTAGCCGACAAAAATTAGGGCTTGCGGTCGATGTAGATTAGGGTTTGTTTTTGGTATAACAGCCAACTAAGATTAAAGTTTTCATCATGAAAATTTTGTTATAAAAGGAGGACTATTTGGAGAGTTGAAAAAAAAATGAGTGTGTGTGTGGTGTGCGACATTTGGAGATAGTGCACAGAGCAAGAAGTTCACTCGCCAAGAGCAGAGTGTGAAATTCGATCGTAGTTTGCAGAGTGCATTTCGTCGAATCATTCTAAGTGTGAAAGATTGCAAAGGAAGCAGAGTGTGCGAAGATGGTGCTGCTATGATTGCATAGAGGTGCAAAGGTAGAAGTTTGATCAAGTGCGGCTGTGATTGCGCAAAGAAAGCAGAGGGCGCAGAGAGCACAAGGGCAAAGATGAATGTGGAGTGCTACTGCTTAAGGACAGAGGTGCATTGGTTCTTTGAGAAGAACCTGAGGACAGATTTGGCAAGTCTTTGAGAAGGCTTGTTGTTGAGCTACTGTGGACGTGATCATAGAAGGCAGAGGTCTCTTAGGCTAAGCATTGAGGACAGGAGGTCTTCGATGGAAAGGAGTTCCACGTGCTGGCAAGAGGTAGAGACAATTGATCTTCTAAGGGATCATTTCCGGAGCGAGAGGGGAAGGTATCTCCTTTGAGCAGAGGCTCATAAATTCAGATTGGGGGAGAGGCTCATAAATTTTGTTTGGGGGAAGGTATCTCCTTTGGGCCGAGGCTCATAAACATTGTAATTGGGAAGGATTCCCAAAGAACTTTGAGATAACTTTTAGAGAAAAGTTTTGTGGACGTAGCCCAGCCATTCTGGGTGAACCACGTAAAAATTGGTGTCACTTTGTGGATGATATTGTGCATTGTTTTGATATTGTTGTGGGTATATTGCTTTACTATTTTGTAATATAAAAGAAAAAGTAAAAAGAGGTCTTATACTGTTCACCCCCCCTCTCAGTATAAGCTTGTGTTCTTCACATTTAGCTTCAAAAGCTAACAATGGTATCAGAGCTACAACAAGGTTTTTTCTTGTATAGATTTTTGGTTGCAAAGAAGATTTCGAATGGTTAAGGAGAGATAAGTAAAATTAAAGAAATTACCTATGGAAAGAAAAACCAGAGAAGATAGCTTTTCTCATTGTGTTGAAGGAAACCAGTGATAGTTAAGGATTTACCTATTCCAAGAGCAAAGTTGGAATAGAAGGAAATTTACAGGTCTTGAATAGATCTTGATATTGAAGAGATTAAGAGACCCCTAAAAGAGGTCTTATTGATAAGCCTTGGGAGATAGAGAGATAAAATTCTAGATTAGTATTTGGCTAGAATATTTCCATAGGGTTGAAGGAAGACTTATGAAGACTAGGATTCAACAAATATTTGCTTTCACTAGTTTTTGAGATAGCTAGTGAAGATTATTGATTTTAGAATTTTGGAACTTTGAATATATTTGATTATTATTGTCTAAGTTTTTACTATAGAAGATTAGTTATAAAAAGTTTAGAAGCTTCCTACAATGGATAGAAAATAATTTCACCTTTTATTGCCTAAAAGTTTGTGCTTTCCTCATGCAAGGATTAACTCTTTGTTGTAGAAAAGTAGACATTGAAGATTTAAGGAGGTCCAAGAAAGAAGACCTTATTGAAGATTGAGGAGAACCAAGAAGGAAGTCATCATTAAATATTAAGGAGGTCCAAGAAAGAAGGTCCCCTTAAATATTGAGGAGAACCAAGAAGAAAGTCTCCATAGAAGATTGCATACTACAAATTGAATATTGAAGAGAACAAAAAAAGAGGCCACATTGAAGAACTTCCAGATTTGAAAGATTGAAGATTGAAGATTGAAGTTTGAAGAATGAAGATAAAGAGGACTAAAAAAAGGTTCTATTTCAGAGTTTAGAAGCAGTAGCTTTTGGATATCCAAGAAAGGAGATCTCATTGCAAAAATTCCACAATTGGGAGATTGAATAAAGTAAGGTCAAGTTTCATTAAAGAATTGATTAAGAAGATTTGAGTAGTTGTATAATTAGAAGACCCAATAAAAGAGGTCTCAAGAATATTTCTAGAGAAGAAGAAGAAGGCTAGAGAAATCCTCATTACAGAATTAGAAGACCCAAGAGAAGAGGTCTCAAGAAGATTCTAGAAAAAATAAGAAGACTAGAGAAAGCCTCATTGCAAATTTGAAGTAGTGGCCATTGGAAGAGATTTGAAGAAAAGTTTGTGTCAGAATATTGTAAGCAAGAGAAGCTCTTGATAAAATGAAGTTGGTACAATTATCAACATCCGATAATAAGCCAAAAAAAGAAAGAAGGATTTGGCAAGAAGTTTGCCAAATTTTGAGAAGTTTTTAAGATCTCAAGAAATTCAAATTCTTGAGGAAGAAGATAGCAAAAAAGATCATATTTGAAGTCATAATTTGACAATAATATTGAAGAAAGAAGGATTTAAGAGGCCACAAATTTGAGAGATTTGAGAATAGCCACAAAGGTTTTGTAGGCTGATTTGTAAAAGAGAATTTGCTGATTTTTAGAGGAGAAGTTGAAAGGTCATAGGACAACAAATCAAACAAAGCATAGAGATGAAATTTGGAGAATCTTTGGAAATTTTTTTGAGTAATTTTGGATAGCCAATTAAAGGAATGTTTGACAATAAATGAGAGTAGTAAATTTGAAGATTTATGGACATCAACAAATCAGATTTTTGTAAGTAGCGATTGAAAGAATTTTAAGCTACAAATTTGAACAACATTGAAAGATTAAAGCAAGCCACATTTTGAAAGAGTTTTAGGATAGATTTGGAAAAGCTTTGAACAACAAGGTGCAAGAGGATTTAGCAACATCCAATGAGGAGATTTACTGCATATTTGGATGGCAAAAGGGCATCATTTGCAGCTGCAAATTTTAGAGATTGATAGCCCACATTTGAATGCAAGTGTTGGACATTTTGAGGTCCTAAGCTAAAAGTTGTCATTGATGTCAAAAGGATCCATGTAAGCTAAAACTATGTTTGTGTAGAAGCAAATGTTTTGATCAAAGGTTCAAGAAGGGATGCATGGAATTTGGTTCTACAAGGAGCTTCAAGGGAAGCTTAGCAAAAGTTTTTTTTTTAAAAACCATCGATGGTAGATTTGAAATGGATCTTTCTTAAAACCAAAGTTGGAGTTTTGTTTCATCGAAAAAGGTACCCCAATGATGAAGAAATTTAATTTCAAAGGTTTTATTTAAAACCATGGATGGCAGATTTGAAATGGGTTTTTCTTAAAACCCAAGTTAGATTTTTTTTCATAGAAAAAGGTGCCCCGGTGATGGATATATTTAATTTCAAATATTTGGTTTAAATTTTAATTTATTTAAAATATAAATTAAAATTTTAAAATTAAAATAAAAATAATATTCGTCGACGTAATAAAGGAAGGTTAAAAAACGTTGACGTTTCCAAGCTAAGGGAAGGCATATATATTTTTTTTGAAAAAATTGAAAAAAACTTGTATTAAAACAAAGATCAGTTACAATTGGGAATAGACACATCCCAACTGAAAACAAAGAAAGCACATGATTACAAGAGAAGAGGAAGATTTGCAATGGAGCCAAATCTCTTGAACCAATAACAAGCAAGCTAAGGGAGCTGATTGGACTGTTACAACAACTTGTTGCGAAATCGCGCCGCTATCACCGACTTCACCTTTGGCCGCGAAAAAGCTACAAGTCGCGATATCGCGACACAAAACTCCATTGACCAGAAAAATCGCAACTTGTCGTGAAATCGCGACATGTCGCAAAATCGTGACATGTCACAAAATCGCGGCAACAATCCTCCCTAGGCCGCACCAGGGCAACATGTCACGAAATCATGACACCTTTCCACCCTTGGCCGTGATGGAGCAACATGTCGCGAAATCATGACAACTTACCACCCATGGATGTGACGAAGCAACATGTCGTGAAATTGTGACACCTTTCCACATTTGACCGCGACGAAGGAACATGTCATGAAAACGTGACAACTTTCCTCTTTTGGCCGCAACGAAGCAACATGTCATGAAATTGTGACACCTTTCCAACCTTGGCCGTGATGGAGCAACATGTCACGAAATCGTGACACCTTTCCTCCCTTGGCCGCGATGACACAACATGTTGCAAAATCGTGACAACTTTCCTCCAATGGCCGCGACGGCACAACACGTCACGATATCGCGACAACTTTCCTCCAGCGGCCGCGACGGCGCAACATGTCACGATATCATGACAACTTTCCTCCAACGGCCGTGATGGCGCAACATGTCATGATATCGCGACAACTTTCCTCCAACGACCGTGATGGCGCAACATGTCACGATATCGCGACAACTTTCCACCAGAGACCGTGACGATGCAACATGTCGTGATATCACAATAACTTTCCTCTAGCGGTCGCGACGGCGCAACATGTCATGATATCGCAACAACTTTCCTCCAGGGGCCATGATGGCGCAACATGTCATGAAATCGTGACAACTTTCCCACAGCGGCCGCGATGGCGCAACATGTCATGATATTGCTACAACTTTCCTCCAGCGGCTGGGATGGCACAACATGTCACGATATCACAACAACTTTCCTCCAGCAGCCGTGATGACATGACATGTCGCGATATCATGATAAATTTCCTCCAACGACCATGATGGCGCAACATGTCGCGATATCGCGACAACTTTCCTCCAACGGCCATGATGGTGCAACATGTCACGATATCACGACAACTTTCCTCCAGTGGTCATGACGACGCAACAGGTCACGATATCGCGACAAAAACCACCCTTTGCTTTTTCTTTGATCATTGGCTCAAGGATCTTTCAAGGCCCTGCCTAATCACCTCATCCTAAATAGGCATATCACTGTGCAACTGCACCCCTACCTCTTTCTCAGCACCCATCTTAGCCAAGAAATCGATCGCTTTGTTTAAATCTCTACTCACATAAACTAGAATCACATCATCTAATTCCCTCCATAATTCCTTGATTTGAGAGACCAGAATCCTCAACCTCCATGCTTTCAACACAAAGTTCCTCATGCAGTCTAGAGATCCAACCAGTATTTGAGAATCAGATTTAAGAATTATCCTCCTGTGGCCCTGAGTAACTGCCCAAATAGAAGCAGATTTGATAGCAATGGCTTCTGATTCATTGTTTATGGCTATTCCCAAGCCTTTTAGTTCCCAATAGAGCACTGATCCCTCATGATTCTGACAGACCACACCAATTATGGCACTACCTGGATTGCCCTTTGCAACTCCATCAGTATTGATTTTAATCTAGCCTTCTGGGGGTGGTTTCCAACTAGCTCTGTCCTTTCCCTCTTGCTTTTCAACTCCCTCTTCCATTGGCCCAGGACCAACATGAGTTTCCTCTTTAGCGTAGACGGCAACAGTTTCTGTGACTTTGCTCTAGATGACCTGCCAAACTCCATCTAGTGAGGAAAAGGTTTCTCTAAAAATTCTAGCATTTCTCTCCAACCACACTTGCCACCAAATGAAGTATAAGCCAAGCTCCCAACCAATTTGAAGAGCTTTAGATTTAAATCTACCCCTCTTCCATCTTTCCCAAATATTAGTCCGATTCATGTCACCATTAACCTGGATTTTATAGTGAGAGAACCATCGCTTCCAAATCTGATGTGTGAAAGGGCACTCAAACATCAGGTGATCAACTATTTCCTCGTTCTTGTGGCATAAGACACATTGATATGGACTGATGATTCCTCTACATCTAAGATTGTCAAAAGTGAGAATTCCATTGTGCATAAACTGCCAGGCAAAAAAGTTTACTTTTGGCCAGCCCTTGGAGTGCCAAATCTTTCTCCAATCCTCAACAGGATAAGAATGGGGGGGAGGCTCTGGGAGGATATTGTCATATCCATCCTTCATTGTGTATACACCAAGGCTCCCATAGCCCCAAGCTAATTCATCCTCCTCGTCTCTCCCTGTGAGAAACCTTTTTGTCAAGATGGGTGCCAACTCTGGGGGGATTGAAATTGGCCACTCCTCCAAACTCTTAAACTTCTTAAACTTATACTCCCCAGCTGAGTAGTGTTGAAATAAATTTCAATTTGGACCCAACCCTTGGTTTCTATGGTAGATTTTATTGGTAGTAACTTGGGGAATTCAACAATGATGGGTGGGTACTGATCCCATGAATCGATCCAGAAACGAGCCTTCTCCCCTCTCCCCACTTTCCAAAATAATTGGTCTTTAATAACCTGAGATCCTAGCTTGAGAGCCTGCCACACTAAGGATCTAGTACCATCCAAAGGGAAACAACCCACCTCATTGGGGTTAACATGACCCAAATATTTACTAGTTAGGATTCTACTGAATAAGGAAGTTGGTTGGGAAATCCACCTCCAGTACAACTTTCCAGCCAAAGCTTTATTATTTAACTTGGATCCTCTTAGTCCCAGCCCACATTTTACCTTGGGCTGGGTGACTTTATCCTAGCCCACTAAGGCCCACTTTCTCTCTCCCTTAGCTCCTTCCCACAAAAACTTTCTAGCCATCCTATCCAACTCTTTCCATATTGTAAGCGGGGCAGCCAAGATAGAAAATTTGTAGATTGGCATGGCTTGAATGACTGACTGTAAGAACATTAATCTGCCACCATAACTTAACCACTTGTGAGACCAATGATTAATTTTGTCCTTGATACACTCCAAAAAATTCCTCCAAGTGTCTAATTTCAGCTTCTTAAAGTGCAAGGGGATCCCCAAGTAAACCACAGGGAGAGAAGTCCTAGTGAATCCCAAGATTTCTAAAATTATGTTATGAAGCCTTTGCTCCAGATTAAAAAAGACCACTTTGGATTTCTTGTCATTAATGACCTATTGAGTAGCCCTGAGATAGACATTAAGAGTATCCCTAATCGTTCTTGCTTCCCTGAAGCTGGCCACTCCCATCAAACCAGTGTCATCCACAAACTGCAGGTGCGTTAAAACTTCGTCCCCCACCCTAATACCCAATAATCTACCTTGCTGTCTTCTCCTCAAGAAAAGTCTACCAAGACCTTCAACCAAAATGAGAAAAAGATAAGGAGAACAAGGGTCCCCTTGGTGAAGACCCCGAGAAGCTCCAAAAGGTTGCGAAGGAAGGCCCTTGATTAGAACAGAGTAAGTCGGGGAAGAGACACAGCTCATGACCCACTCTATCCAATCTGAGAGAAACCAAATGCAACCATCATTTTGGCCAGGAAACTCCATTCAACCCTATCATAAGCCTTTGACATGTCCAATTTTATGAACATCCCTTTATTCCCAAAAGTGTGCATTGAATGGATTGCTTCTTGGGCCAGAACCACCCCATCCAGAATCTACCGACCCTCAAAAAAACCCCCTTGCTCAGAGGAGATAATGTTGTGAAGAAGAGGTTTTAGGCGCTCAGCCATTACCTTTGTGATTATTTTGTACAACACATTACATAAGGCAATAGGCCTATAATCTAAAATATGAACCCCCTCCTCACCTTTTGGAATTAAGGTAATGAAAGTGTGGTTTATAGCTTTAAGCATTCTCTTATTTTCTCTGGATTCTTCAACAGCTACCCCAACATATTCCTCTAAGTAGTCCCAAAAAGCCTAAAAAAACTCAATTGGGAAACCGTCTGGACCTGGAGATTTACCAATTCTCATTCCAAAGACCACAGTTTTCAATTCATCTCTATCAATGGGTTTGAGGAGGGCCTGATTTTCATCCTCAGAAATAATAGCAGGTATGATAGAAATAACTTCATTTTGGGCCTCTACATCTTGAACCACACTTTCCTTAAAAATATTTGAGAAATAATCCATAGCATGAGAATGTATACCTGGAAGTGTATCAAAGGAATGACTATTCTCATCTTGAAGGGCCTCCATCTTATTCATCTGTCTTCGAGCACAAGCAGTCCGATGAAAGAATTTTGTATTTTTGTCCCCTTCTAATAACCAGGTGGTTCTTGCTCTCTGTCGCCAATAGGTCTCCTCCCCGGTTGTCAATGTCCTCCACCGCTGTACGCAAGGCATCATCCTCGGCTTTGAGCTGGTCTGTAATTACTCCTTCTCTGAACTATTTTTGGACCTCATCCCATCTGGCCACCAATGGAGCTCTTTGGGCCCGGAAGTCGGTTTTATTAGCATGCCTCCAACACTTCAACCGAGCTTTGACATATTGTAGTTGTTTGTGGATTCTGAACATTGCTCTCCCATAAGCTGGGCGGCCTTCTTCCCACCACTATAGAATTTTCTCTTGAAGTTCTTCTTTCTAAAGCCAAAAATTCTCAAATATGAAAGGTTTGTGATGCTGCCCCATCCTAGTCCCGCCTTCCAACAGAATGGGACAGTGATCAGAGACTGGGCCTTCTAAAATCTGAAAATTTATATTCCATTTTACAAACGCCTCCTCTAAAACTACAAAATGATCAAGCTTAACCTTCTTGCTATGTGGCTTCCGCCTTTTATTAGTCCAAGTGAAGTTAATGCCAGGACATTTAATGTCCACTAAGCGCAAAGCCTGGACTTGGGCAATCATGAACCGGTCTCCTGGGTCCAAAAAGGGAGCTCCCCCTTCCTAGTCTCTAGAAGATAATTTAGCGTTAAAGTCACCCGCTATAATCTAGTCTAAATCTTCCCTTGAGGTTTGCATGTTCTGCACAACCTTCCACTGTCGCCTCTGACCATCTAGGTTTTGAGACCCATAAAAGTTTGTGATTAGAACATGTTCTGCAGTGACATTATTCCTAAAAAGAGAAGTGAGAACCCCCCTCCAGGTAATATGTTCTATTGCAGACCATTCAAGAGAGTTCCACAGAGTAACAATCCCCCTTGAGGCACCTTGGGCAGCCACATCCATATGACCAGCACCCCTCCAAAGTCTGTTGACTGTTTTGGACATAAGATCTAAAGACATCTTAGTCTCCTGTAAAAGCAAAAAATTAGTATTGCGATTCTCTAAAAGTCTTTGGACAACAGATTGATGGGTTTTTTTGTTTAAACCCCTCACATTCCATGATTGTATAATCATTGGTTACCCTAGGAGCAATAAGAGTCTATTGTCCTCACCGATCCTCCCATGATCAATTTGTCTCCTTGGGCTGCTAGCAACTCCTTATTGGATCTTCTACCTACTCCTTGAGAGTTGCTATTTTTTGATCTTTTTTCTACCTGGGTTATCCCCAGAGTTGGCATTTCCCTATTTTTCTCTGGTATTCCCATACTGACATCCTGAGATACTTTTTGCTCCTAGTTATGCACTACCAAAGCACCTGAGCACACTGGCTGTGATACCTCATAGGGATCAACTACCTGTTGTATGATAGGAGAAGAAGAGAGAGGGAGTTGCCCGGGAATATTAGAAGTGTCCTTAAAACCCTCCATGCCCTCCATAAATTGTTCCTCTTGGTCAACCAGTGACTTAAATATCTCATACCTATTGGCAGGTCTGAGATGGGATTGCTCCTTTCCCTCTTTTTTTTTGTCCGTCTTTTTCTTTTGGGTTGTTAAAAACCCTCTCTCTAAGCTTCCTAGCCCTGAACGGTCCTATTAGAACCTGTATTAAGTGTTGCCTTGTCCTCTTTAGGATGGTTTGGCACTCCTGAAGGGGCCTCCACTTTAGCATTCATATTATTAGGGCAAAAATGGGCCAAATGTCCATGTTTGTGACAAACCCTACATCTAAAGGGTAGGGCCTCATAGTCCAGTTGCTAAATCCAGGAGAGACCTACCAGTTCAATCTCCATCTCTGTCGACAAAGGCTGGCTGAGATCCATCTCCACACATATTCTAGCATACACCGCCATGCTCCATTCAAGTGTGTCTCTGGCAACACCCAAATGTCTACCAATGGAATTGCCAATCCTTGCCAACACCTGCTCACTCCAAAATTCCATTGGGAGAGCATATAGTCGGATCCATACTGGGACAACAGTAGGTTCAACTCGGGGATCGAATCCCACTCTCCATGGCTGAACAAATAGCCCTGTCGGGCCATGACTTTTCTTCTCTGACTCGAAAGCCTTATTTCTATCGACCAAAGACGAAAAGCTAATAATAAAATAGCCATTGCTAATAAACCACAATGAATACTCACCGTGAGGCTCCCAGTTTTGGCAGATCCAGGAGTGTAAAAAATTTAGGGAAGGACGTATCCCCATGAACATGCAGATTAGATCATGATCAGCTCTGTAGATGATTGATTCCTCAACCATACTTGGCTCAATGACTATTTTTGGCCTGGTTTCGGCCTACGGAAAACAACCATTCACACGAGGTGCTACCGACTTATTCCCAGCAGTCGTGAAGATCATTTTGTATGCCATTTTTTGAGCTTCGACATTTTTTGGGGAAGAGTTTTCTTTAAACAAGTCTGCATAAGAGCTGGTACTCCCTGGAAAAGGAGCCGAAGAAGTCCCCATTGGACTCTCCTGGGGCACCGATCTAACCTTCAGAACCACCGTACCCCGAAGGCACTTCTGCAATCCAGCTGATGCCCAAGAATCTTCGAAGTTCTAGAAACCCTAGTTCAGAGGAAAAAATCGCTAGAGCTCATTTTCCCACCCAAAAATCCCCATGGATAACCAATAGTTGCAATCATCGGGAAGGCATATATATATGCCATTAAATATTTGAAGATTAATCATCCTTTCTCTTGTTTTCTAATGCAATTGTTGGAAATCAAATAGAGCTCGTGTGAAAAAGGTTTTAGTGGTGGAAGCAATGAATAAATCGGACGACGTGCGAAACCCAAGTCACCTTGGGCAGTGTGGCCTATTGGCAACTCAACAAATGTAGAGTCATTTGGTAGCACGAGGTCGTGCGTTAGATTTTGGAAAGGTTCGTTCATTGTGCTTTGTGGTGGAAGCGCCAAGGGTGCATGGTTTATTTGAGGCACGTGGGCTTGTAGCAAATAACGGAAAGTTGTGCCCCTTTTGCATTGCAAACAAGCAAGTAGCTCATTTGGCTACCTTAACCGTGGCTAAGGCACTTGCGGTGAGGGCAGGTCGAGGGGTCAAAACCCATTAAGGAGGTATGCAAATTTTTGATTAAAATTTAATTAATGCTCTAAAGTTTGGAGTGATAAGGATTAGGAAATATTTTATTTTTATAAACCTTTGTTGTGTTTAAAAGGTTAAATAATTATTTTGTTGGTGAAAACCATAGATGATTATTTGAGCCTTATGATAGTGATTTGAATTTTTGAGAGCATTATTTTAGGAGAAATAAGGGTTTTGAATGAAGTAGAATTTGTGGAAATTGAATAATGGATTATTGATTATTATTTTTAGAGGGTTTTTCTCTAGAAGGACTTTGGTGGATGTGATTATTGAGTTGGAGTAAAAAGGTGTAAATTGAGTTATACTTTATCTTGTGATTATTATTTGAAGTCCACTAACCCTTATTAATATTGGAAAGGAAAGTTTTATTGAGTGTGGCAGACTTTGTGAACAACTTCTTGACATCAAAAATATATGGGCACATTCTCCCATTGATTGTTATGGTGGTTGATTTCTGAAATATCATTGGAGTGAAAAGGATTGATTGTGGTTTCCTATTCGAAAATGGTTGGTTTAATGCTTCAAGGTTTTTTGGTTTGAGAGTTGTGATTAAAACCTTGTTTTATAAGCATTGTTGTTGAAGTGAGTTGTTGTGCAAAGAACTTGAACTTGAGTTGAAAAGAACATGAGTATCATTGTTATGTAAGAGTTGTTGTTGAGTGTTGTTGAAGACATTTTGAGTTGGTTTTTTATGATTGGACTAGGGTTTGTGAGAAAATGTTGTTCCTTGTGGTGATTGGTTGAGTAGAGTTATTTGAGCCTAGTCAAGTGATTGTGTGTAGTGGTCGTTCAAGTTCCATAAAAAAAACTATTCTATATTCTGATTTGAGTCGAGTTGAGAAAGAAATTGGATTTGAGTATAGAAAATATTGAGTCTCTAACAATTCTCTTTATGCTTCTATGAGATTGCTGAGTTGAGATTGATTTGAGTTGAGATTGGGATTTGAGTATAGAACATATTGAGTCTCTAACAATTCTCTTTATGCTTCTATGAGATTGCTGAGTTGATATTGATTTGAGTTGAGATTGGGAGTTGAGTATAGAACATATTGAGTCTCTAACAATTCTCTTTATGCTTCTATGAGATTGAGTTGAGATTTTGTTGAGCTGATTTGAGGCAAGTCTTTGAGAAGGCTTGTGGACTGATTTTGAGTAAGCTTTTGTGAAGGCTTGCTATGCAGATTTGAGCAAGTCCTAGAGAGGACTTATTGAGCAAATTTGGACAAGTTTTGAGTGATCTTGTTGAGCATATTTGGACAAGTTTTGAGTGAGCTTGTTGTGTAGATTTGAGCAAGTCCTAGAGAGGACTTATTGAGCATATTTGGATAAGTTCTGAGTGAGCTTGTTGAGCAGATTTGGACAAGTTCTGAGTGAGCTTGTTGATCATATTTAAGTAGGTTTTGAGTGAGCTTGTTGAGAAGATTTGAGTAGGTTCTGAGTGAGCCTATTGAGCAGATTTGAGCAGGTTCTGAGTGAGCCTATTGAGTAGATTTGAAGAGGTTTTGAGTGAACCTATTGACAGAGCTTTGGAGGTGACAGAGTATAGAGGACAGAGTCTCAGTGGATAGAGATCTAGCAACCAGGACAATTGAAGACAGATATGAGTGAGGAGTATTCAAGTGGAGAGAGATCCACAAGTCAATGCAGCAGAGAGACAAAGTCTTCTAGAAGATCACTAGCCAGAGTAGAAGGGAAAAGAGTTCTCCTATGGAAGAGATCCATGAACTTGAGATTTAGGGGATCAACATATCCTTTGGAAAGAGGTCCATAAACATTGTAATTGGGAAGGATTCCCAAGAGATTGATTGAGAAAGTTTTAGCAAAATATTTTCTCTGTGGAGTAGCCCGCATTGGGTGAACCATGTAAATTGTTGTGTCACTTTTGTGGATGGTGTTTTGTGCATTGCTTTAATTATTGCTATTGATAATGCTATCTATACACTATATAATATTGAATTGAAAATAAAAGTAAAAAGTGGTCTTATACTATTCACCCTCCCTCTCAGTATAAGCTTGTGTTCTTCAATTGGTATCAGAGCGGGTTCCTTCAAAAGAGTTTGATAGTTTGAAGGAAAAGCGGTCTAAGAACACAATGGATCACAAGGATCAAAAGGATGGGTCATTCAATAATGTAGTACCAGTATTTGATGGAAGTGACTTCTTGTATTAGTGTATGTTGATGAGATTTTACCTGATGGCACTTGGAAATGAAGTTTGGGATGCAGTGGAACTTGGATATGATTCAATAGTCAATCCTCCTACAGATAAGGAAGGTAAGCTTCTAATGCATGCAAATTCAAGAGCTATGAATGCAATTATAAAAGGATTGGGTAGATAAAAATCTATGAAGGTTATGGATTGTAAAACAACAAAAGATATGTGGGATCTACTGCATGACATATATGAGGGTGATAAAGGTGTCAGGAAAGCTAAGATCAAAAATCTCAAAGGAGAATTTGAGAACTTAAGAATGAGAGATGATGAAAATATTCATGATTATCTCAGTAAGATTGATGAGCTTGTACATGAGATGAGAGGTCTTGGAATGAAGGTTGATGAATCTGATGCTTGTGATAAGATCTTGAGAACTCTTCCAAAAAGGTATAGTGAAAAGGTTTCTGCTATAAAAACATAAATTGATAGTGATTATTTGACAAGGAATTCTTTGCTTGGCATGCTTACTACTTTTGAGATAAGAACAAAAGATCCTATTCCTCCAAAAGAAGTTGCATTCAAAGTAGACAAAAATAAAAAGGGTAAAAAGATAGAATCAAGCAATGAGTCATCTAGTGATGAAGAAGCTAACTATGGTAGAAGAGATAAAGGTTCCAAAATATCCATAGATATAAGATCTATTAAGTGTTTCAATTGTGGAAAGTATGGACACTATGCAATAGAGTGCAAAGAGCCAAAGTACAACAATGATGAAGAAAAATAGGATCACAGGTACAGGGAATCAAAAAGACACAGGTACTAGAAGAAAGGCAAGGATGGACAAAACATACAAGGAAAGAAGTTCTTCCAAAGGCAAAAGAAAAGCTACTATGCAGATAATGCAAGTAAGTACTCAATTGATAGTGATGCTAGTTTTTTAGACAATGATAGAGATGAAGTCCTATTTATGGTTAAAGAGAAAAGGACTCTAGTTATTCTCAAATGTTTTAGATGTGGTAAATTTGGACATCTTGAATATGATTGCACTAGGGATGGCTATAGTTTCAGTGATGATGGTTTTGAAGATGCACTTGAAAGACCAGATGAGAATCTTCTAATGGCTCTAGAAGATGAAGTAAGTGATCCTATAGAAGACAAGCCAAAAGGAAGTAATGATAAGGAAAAAGGCAAAAAAATAGAGGATTACTCAATAGATAATGGTTATGATCTCAAGGGAGAACTTATCTATGCCCTTGACACAATAAAGAAGGTAAGAAAGCAACACTCTAAGCTTGAAAGTCAGTTTCAAGAATGTGATGAAGAAATATTATTGCTCATAGAGGACTTAGAGAAGTCAAAGGCTAAGGCAAGTAAGTTCAAGGATAAGTTAGAAGAAAATATTTTGGAGTGTGAAAAATTAACACAAGAAGTGGCACTACTAAAGGAATATTTAGAGGATTCCAAGAAAAAGTTGTACAAGTATGTAAACAATGCAAAGAGTAGATAAAATAATTAAGATACAAAGAGGAGCAACAAATAAGACAGGTCTTGATTCCAAACTAGTTCAAAAGAAATGGGAAGAAAAGTCTACTTCAAGTCTTGAAGAAGAAGGAACTTTGGAAGAAGATACTTCAGAAGATGACAGTGTAAGTAGGAATGAGACATCAGAGGATGAATTGGACAACAAAGAGTTCAACAAAGATAGGAATAATGCATGAAGAAGATACATATGGAACAACAATCATAACAGGATACCAATGAGGTCTAGGCAAGGAAGAGTCAATGGGAGATGCTTCTCATGTCACAGGTTTGGGCACATGGCTTCACAGTGCAGGTCATATGAAAGACAAGAAAATGGGAAAGGATAGCTTTTCCATGGGTATTGCTACTCATGCAATGAGTATGGTCACAAAGCAATGAATTGCAGGGTTCATGGTAGAAGAGGATATGGCTTCACTAGGAGGTATCCTAAGACATTTGCACCTCCAAGGAATAATAACATTAAGTGTTATAAGTGTAATAATGATGGACACACAACAAGATGGTGTAGAGCAAATATTCCAGAAGCAGGTATGAACAAGAATAGAAACATGGATGAGAACAGGAATAGGAACATGAACATAAACATAAATGATAACAAAAATAGGAACAAGAACAGAAATAGAAATGGTAACATAAACAGGGATGATGGCTTGGAGAAACAGTGAGAGGATTCAAAAAACTCAGAAAGGAAGAGAGAAAGATAAAGGTAAAGAGCAGTGCTTTCGAGGAGTAGAAATACTCCCACCCCAGAATTAACCACCTCATGAGGAGGTGGGGGAGGGGCTAAGCTAAGAGGCTCATTCTTAGCCGCGAGCCCCAAAGGTGACCCTTTGCCATTGATGACAAAGGGGGAGAGATTTGTGTATATTGAGGAAAGTTTTGATATGGGGAGAGATTTGATATTTGAGAAAGCTTTGAGCCAGGGGGAGCAAAGTCCCATGGGGAGCAAAAAAGAAGGTCAGATTTTAGTAAAAGGATATGGGTTGCCATCAATGACAAAGGGGGATATTGTTGGACATTTTGAGTTCCTAAGCTAAGAGTTGTCATTGATGTCAAAAGGATCTATGTAAGCTAACACTATGTTTGTGTAGAAGCAAAGGTTTTGATCAAAGGTTCAAGAAGGGATGCATGGCATTTGGTTCTAAAAGGAGCTTCAAGGGAATCTTAGCAAAAGGTTTTTATTTAAAACCATGGATGGCAGATTTGAAATGGGTTTTTCTTAAAACCCAAGTTGGCTTTTCGTTTCATCGAAAAAGGTGCCCCGATGATGAAGAAATTTAATTTCAAAGGTTTTATTTAAAACCATGGATGGCAAATTTGAAATGGATTTTTCTTAAAACCCAAGTTGGCTTTTCGTTTCATCGAAAAAGGTGCCCCGGTGATGGAGATATTTAATTTCAAATATTTGGTTTAAATTTTAATTTATTTAAAATTAAAATTTTAATTTTAAAATTAAAATAAAAAGAATATTCGTCGACGTCATAAAGGAAGGTTCAAAAGCATCGACATTTCCAAGCTAAGGGAAGGCATATATATATATATATATATATATATATATATATATATATATATATATATATATATATATGCCATTAAATGTTTGAATATTAATCATCCTTGCTCTTGTTGTTAATGCGATTGTTGGAAAGCGAATAGAGCTCATGCAAAAAAAGGTTTTAGTGGTGGAAGCAACAAATAAATCGGACGACGTGCGAAACCCAAGTCACCTTGGGCAGTGTGGCTTGTTGGCAACTCAGGCAACGCAAAGGCATTTGGTAGCATGAGGTCGTGCGTTCGATTTTGGCAAGGTTTGTTCATTGTGCTTTGTGGTGGAAGCACCAAGGGTGCACGGTTTATTTGAGGCATGTGGGCCTGTAGCAAATAAAGGGAAGTCGTGCCCCTTTTGCATTGTGAATGAGTGGGTAGCTCGTTTGGCTACCTTAGCCATGGCTAAGGTGCTCATGGTGAGGGTAGGTCAAGGGGTCAAAACCCATTAAGGAGGTATGCAAATTTTTGATTAAAATTTAATTAATGCTCTAAAGTTTGGAGTGATAAGGGTTAGGAAATATTTTATTTTTGTAAACCTTTGTTGTGTTTAAAAGGTTAAATAATTATTTTGTTGGTGAAAACCATAGATGATTATTTGAGCCTTATGATATTGATTTGAATTTTTTAGAGCATTATTTTAGGAGAAATAAGGGTTTTGAATGAAGTAGAATTTGTGGAAATTGAATAATGGATTATTGATTATTATTTTTAGAGGGTTTTTCTCTAGAAGGACTTTGGTGGATGTGATTATTGAGTTGGAGTAAAAAGGTGTAAATTGAGTTATACTTTATCTTGTGATTATTATTTGAAGTCCACTAACCCTTATTAAGATTGGAAAGGAAAGTTTTGTTGAGTGTGGCAGACTTTGTGAACAACTTCTTGGCATCAAAAAGGTATGGGCACATTCTCCTATTGATTGTTATGGTGGTTGATTTCTGAAATATCATTGGAGTGAAAAGGATTGATTGTGGTTTCCTATTCAAAAATGGTTGGTTTAATGCTTCAAGGTTTTCTGGTTTGAGAGTTGTGATTAAAACCTTGTTTTATAAGCATTGTTGTTGAAGTGAGTTGTTGTGCAAAGAACTTGAACTTGAGATGAAAAGAACATGAGTATCATTATTATGTAAGAGTTTTTGTTGAGTGTTGTTGAAGATATTTTGAGTTGGTTGATTCATGATTGGACTAGGGTTTGTGATAAAGAGTTGTTCCTTGTGGTGATTGGTTGAGTAGAGTTGTTTGAGCCTAGTCAAGTGATTGTGTGAAGTGGTTGTTCAAGTTCCATAAAAAAAACTATTCTATATTCTGATTTGAGTTGAGTTGAGAAAGAAATTGGATTTGAGTATAGAACATATTGAGTCTCTAACAATTCTCTTTATGCTTCTATGAGATTGTTGAGTTGATATTGATTTGAGTTGAGATTGGGATTTGAGTATAGAACATATTGAGTCTCTAAAAATTCTCTTTATGCTTCTATGAGATTGCTGAGTTGAGATTGATTTGAGTTGAGATTGGGATTTGAGTATAGAACATATTGAGTCTCTAACAATTCTCTTTATGCTTCTATGAGATTGAGTTGAGATTTTGTTGAGCTGATTTGAGGCAAGTCTTTGAGAAGGCTTGTGGACTGATTTTGAGTAAGCTTTTATGAAGGCTTGCTATGCAGATTTGAGCAAGTCCTAGAGAGGACTTATTGAGCAGATTTGGAAAAGTTCTGAGTGAGCTTGTTGAGCATATTTGGACAAGTTTTGAGTGAGCTTGTTGTGCAGATTTGAGCAAGTCCTAGAGAGGACTTATTGAGTAGATTTGGACAAGTTCTGAGTGAGCTTGTTGAGCAGATTTGGACAAGTTCTGAGTGAGATTGTTGAGCAGATTTGAGCAGGTTCTGAGTGAGCTTGTTGAGAAGATTTGAGCAGGTTCTGAGTGAGCCTATTGAGTAGGTTTTGAGTGAGCCTATTGAGTAGATTTGAAGAGGTTCTGAGTGAACCTATTGATAGAGCTTTGGAGGTGACAGAGTATAGAGGATAGAGTCTCAGTGGATAGAGATCCAACAACCAGGACAATTGAAGATAGATCTGAGTGAGGAGTCTTCAAGTGGAGAGAGATCCACAAGTCAGTGCAGTAGAGAGACAGAGTCTTCTAGAAGATCACTAGCTAGAGCAGAAGGGGAAAGAGTTCTCTTGTGGAAGAGATCCACGAACTTGAGATTTGGGGGATCATCATCTCCTTTGGACAAAGGTCCATAAATATTGTAATTGGGAAGGATTCCCAAGAGATTGATTGAGAAAGTTTTAGCAAAATATTTTCTCCGTGGAGTAGCCCGCATTGGGTGAACCACGTAAATTGTTGTGTCACTTTTGTGGATGGTGTTTTGTGCATTGCTTTGATTATTGCTATTGATACTGCTATCTATACACTGCATAATATTGAATTGAAAAGAAAAGTAAAAAGTGGTCTTATACTGTTCATCCCCCCTCTCAGTATAAGCTTGTGTTATTCAAGCAAAAGAGCTGATTTTGGACAACAACTACAACTACAATATAAAGAGCCTACAAAAAATAAGAGAAAATGAGTATTAATGCAAATTTAGGACATCAAGCTATCAATAAGGAGAGTTACAAAATAATCCATATAAAGAGTGTTAAATTGATGCCATACAAAGTGTTATTTTAGAAACTTTAAAAGTGCTTATTATAATTTTTTTAAGAGCATCAATTTTAGAGCTATTAAGAGCTAGCAAAATAATTTTTTAGAGTATATCTAAGCCAAGGAAAAAGACACCAATGCACACAATTATTATTATATAAATCTGCATATTATAACAACTAGAGTTAAAGCTTGTAAAGAGCTTAAAAAGAGTAATAATAAGATTAGTATATGGTATTTTCATAATAAGAGAAAGAGCAAATTTATCCTACGTTATAGTGAGGTCGAATAGTCATCAAAATATAGGAATATTTAAGGTGTTTAAAAATAGCAAGCTTGCATATTATGTTGGTGAAGGAAATCACCAAAAGTGTGGTAAAATACACCATTGGAATCACCACAAAATTGCACAGGTTGAACATCATTGAAGAGTGCAAAAGTGATAGCAGAATACAAAGGGGCAAGCACCCTAAAAATTTCTAGATGAATAGCCACCAAAAGAGAAATCGAGCCAAGAAGGATTACCATGGAACAACCACCAAAGGAGTGCCCAAGTAAAAGAAAACTATCATGAAAGAAGCCACCAAAGAAGAGCACTTGAAAGCTATCATTGGTGAAGTTGAAGAGACACCTGCAAATTTGGAAATATAACCAACAAAGAAGAGGCTACATTTTGCTATTGAAAATGTATCAAGAAGGCTAAAGATTCAAGTTTATGCATTCACCAAGAAAGAAGATTTTCATAACACAGTATCAGTCTGTTAAAGCATATCACATGCAGAGCCAAGTGTCCAATAGGGAAACGTAACCCAACCAGGGAACGTTACAACTTTGAGCACCAAAATTTTCATCAAAGAAAATGTTACAAATTCCTCATAGAGTGTGGGGAGCATTATAACATTGCATGAGACACTTGTCACAAGAAAGAGGAAGCATTGGACACCATCCAATAGTCACAAGAGCATTGATATTAGTGAAGCCATTTATCATAAGGGAGAAGAAGACACAACCACAAGTTATGTTAACAAGAGTGAAGGAAGAACTCTAGTGACACTTGTCACTCATCTTGCAAATATTACAAGTGTTACCAAGGAAGGAAAATAGTTTTAAGTGCTCATTTATTGCATGAGATGGAATTGTCTCATTACTCACAACAAAGACTCCACTACATCAAAGAAGAAATGCCTTGACTAGTTTGAAGGAAGTTGACCAGAGGAAGAGCACCCAATTTTAAAGGAAGACCAAGCATAGCATTAAGGTGGGAACGCCTAAAATATCAAAGGTAATATTTATTACTTTTTGGAATTAAAGTTTATGCTAAGTAGGAGTTATAAGGTGTAAAAGGATATAGTATCTAAGGTTAGAGTTTAAAAGGATTTTATTGGAGAGATAAGCATTATTGAAACCTTAGAAATATGAATATTACAATTTAAAGCCTGTTTACAAAGTATTGAAGATTATTTTGAATATTAAAGCATTGATTTTGAAGTTTTGTAATTTGCACATTTGAATTTACAAAACAAATTAAAATATTTGCAATTTGATAGGTTTGGAGAAATATGGTATTCTACATCAATTTAGGAATACACAAAACTTGCAAATATTATTTGTAGAATTTTTAAATTTCTAGAGTTCGAGTTATAAGGAATTCAACATCAACATAGTTTATGAAATTTAGAATTGAGAAATTATAGTCTTAAATTTGGAAGATAAAAGGAATTCAACATAGAAGTACTTGAAAAATAAAAATTGCATTAATCTCTAATCCAAAATTATTAGAGATATAAGTTTGAAAGATTTGCAATATTTAAAAATTGCATTTAAATCATTGATTGATAAGAGGGAAGTAAAATAGCTATTTTTTGGAGGAATAAAATTTGAAAAATTATATTGTCATATTCATTAGGGAGATACAAAGAGTTCTACAAAACATAGAATTGAAAATATATATTGAAACTAGGGAGATAAAATGTTTTCAACAATTAAAAATTATCCTTAGTCTATCATTCAAAGCTAAGGAGAGATAAAGAATAGAAAATTTTAGATTGCTTCAAATACTTATTTGATAAATTAAACTAGGGAGTCATAAGGTATACTACTTCAAAGAATCTATCAAGATTACTCTCAATCCTAAAGAAGCAAAAGGAATTATATTGGTTAATCATATACTTCAATATTTGAAGAATTAAAAGAATTCAACTCATGATCTAGAAGTTGAAAAGTTTTTAAGGAAGATAATATATACAAAGTTGGGAGATATAAAACTTAAGTATCCAAAAGATCAAAATTGAAAATTATCCCTAAGGAGAATTTGATATTGTATCAAATAATTGTTTGATAAACTAAACTAGGGAGTTATAAGGTAGTCAACTTCAAAGATTCAAAGAACTTACTCAAAGCAAGAGAATTATGAATAAATTAGCAAGAGGAACATATCATCATAAGCTACAAAGTCAAAGTACTTTTCATGTTCCTTATCAACAATACAAAATATTTTCACAAAAAGATAATTATATTACTCAAGATGATAAGAATATTTGGTATATTGACTCAGGGGCAAGTCATCATATGACAAGAAACCTACATTGGTTTGACTGTTTAGAAACTACAAAAAACTTTGGTTTAAAGCTAGCATATGGAAAGAAATATCCAGTTCATGGAAATGGGTGTGTAACACCTATTGCATCTCATCCACATTTTATATTATACAATGTAATGTATATACCTAGATTGTCAACAAACCTCATTTTAGTAACTAAGTTAGTTGAAAGCGGAAGAGCAGTAGAATTCAAATATGAGAATAGAAAGAATAAGTGCTTTATTAAAAAGCTAAATGAGATAGAGGCTATTGGATCAATCAACAATAGAATATATTCTTTGGATTCTACTGTTTTTCACAAGATCTTGTAATAGTTCAAGATAATACTAATGTCTTTTCTGAGAGATACACTATAGAAAACAAGGAATCATTTTATTATGGAAGATGGGGGAATACAATTTTTAGATGAAGAAAAATGAGAGGACAACAGAATATTGCACTACGAGGTCATCTACAGATCAAAGAAGAATGCAAACCTGAACAAGATGGAAATTATCTACAAGAAGAAGATCCATATTGAAGACTAAAAGTTTTTCAATAACCAAATAATGTAATATAAGGAGGTGTTGGATTATATGACATCATTTGGTTCATGCCAATGTACCACCATGGGCACATCTATGGATTAGGAAAGAGTATCATAGATTAGGATGAAGGTATTTACTTTATGCAATGTAATAAATGCACAAGTGTGCAAAGTATTTTGGCAATGTAAATGTGCATAGTTGTCCCTATGTACATGTGTCCATAGAATAGGAAGATGAAGATCCATAGGAAGAGTGAAGGTCATGAATCCTCCATATGAAAATTCATATTCCATCCTCTAAATGGGTATATGGATAGAGAGCAAGATATAGAAAGATATAGAGTGATTGGTGATATACATTCACAATGAAGAGTGATGAAGTATGATGTATTTGAGGTCTTTATTCAATAAAGATCATATTTTCATGAGCATTTATTAGTGGCATTTATATGATTTATTTTTGAAGTTTTTGATGAGTTTTATATGTTTAATAGATTTTCATTATCATATATTTCATATTTCAACTTTATTTTAGATCTCGTGATTATTTTTTCTATGCATTTAGCTTCAAAAGCTAACAAACCACAATCAATTTTTTTTTAGATAACCCTAGAGATTGGCATAACAAACTAAATACTTTGTGGGAAGATAGTACAAGGGTCAAGTCTTCCACAGAAATATCTCCCTATCACTTAGTGTATGGCCAAGATCCTATTTTCCCTATCAACTTGAAGATTTTGACATTGAAGTTTATGCAAGATTTACTAGAGGAGTATAAAATTGAAGCAAGGCTAACAAATTTGATTAGCCTATATGAGAAGAGAGGGGATGTCATCCAACACCTTAGCAAACACCAAGGAGTTATAAAAAGGTGGTTTGACAAGAGGGACAAGGTAAAGACTTTCAAAATTGTTTGACTTAATTTTACTATGGGATAAAGCCCATGAAAAGAAAGGATACCATGAGAAGTTTGATAACCTTTGGTTAGGTCCCTTTCAAATCTTTGAAATATTAGGAGAGAATACCTTCAAAATCAAGAGTTTAACTGGAAAGGATGTTCCATTACCTGTGAATGGATAGTTCCTCAAGCATTAAATTAATCCCTAAAGGGTATTTCAATCCTACCTTGTAAATAGTCATTTTGGTGTGATTTGTTTGATTTTATTATGATTAGTTGGTTTTGTTTTAATTTTATCAATGCATTCATGCTATCCTTAATTCAAAATTTTTGGCTTTTAATTGGAGTTTGATTACTGCCTTCATCCCATCGGTTTTGAGTATGTTTCTAGTTTAACTATGCTATTGAAGTATATGAACCAAAAGCTCACCCAAAAAAAATACAGCAAAAACTCAGCAAAACAAAAGATAGATTATAGCAAAAACTTAGCAAAACAAAAAAATGCAACAAGAACTCAAAAAAAAAAAATTGCAGCAAAAAACTCAGCAAAACAAAAAAATTGCAGCAAAAAACTTAGCAAAACAAAAAAATTGCAGCAAAAAAACTCGGCAAAAAATATTGCAACAAAAAACTTAGCAAAAAAAAACAAAAATTGAATGCAAAAAACTTAGCAAAAAAAACAAAAATTACAGCAAAAATATCAACAACAAAAAAAATTGTAACAAAAAAACTCAACAATTTTTTTTTTTGTAGCAAAAAACAAAAATTACAGAAATGTTTTTGCAGCAACATAGGACACTCAATATTTGAGGAACCAAAACTACTCAGAATTCAATGAAATTTAGCAAGCAGGTTCTACACAAAATAACCTTTCAATGGTGTATGACACATGCAAAATGGAGTTGTTTATAAAAAATTATAAGCTTTTTTGCAAGTTGTCTACACATTTCAAAAAAATCAAGGGCAACAAACATGTATTTCACAAATGAATGGAAAAGACTATTATTTTATGCAATTTATTACCTTGCAATGTTACTTGAGTTTGATATTTTTTTGGAATGCTTTTATGATTGTTTGTGTCTTTTGCTCTCATTTGGGATGGTTTTTTCATATGCAATTGACTTCTGGTTATTCTAACCTAGAGGTGTTCTAATGCAAATTGGGAATAAAAGAGTTTTCTTTGAAGCTTAGTGGAATTAATGATTGGTATAATAAAACTATTTTTGTTAAACCATTGTCTTAGAGCCAAAGCGGATTAAACTTGAGGTATAGCAAATTAATGTTGAAGCTCCATATTTCAAACACCTTAGAAAAGTTCTTGAGTCATAGAAATGTAACCTTTTGAGCTTAATGGTTAAGCCAAATGAATTTACGCACTCTATTCTTAGATTTATCAATCCCCAACCTAAGGTACACTTATGCATTTCCAATATAAAAGAAGAAGAAGAAGAAGCATAAACTCAAGTGATTTGGGTCATTCATATAATCTCCACCAAGGCTATAGACACCTGGCTAGAAGTAGAGCAAGGTCTTGAGAGAGATTGAGGACATCTCTGCTGGGGATATAGATGCCTGGTTGGCAATGGAGCAATGTCAAGGTAAATTTAAATAAAGAGTGATCCAAAATAACCTAATTTCAAGCTTAATTGGTGAATTTTTGATTGATTCAAGAATAAGAATGAATGCACTTACACACACTTGGATCTAAGATAGAACAGAGCATTATATTAAGCAAGATTTGTTTAACTCTAGCTATGGATGTATACTAATTTATTGATTTTTTCTAATCAAATGTTTCATTAGTTTTAGGGAGGGTTCTTCATACCAAAATGCTCAGGACCATTTTGCAACATAGTTATCGTTTTTTGCTCACAACTCACCCCAATTAGGGACTCCATTTGAAAATTTTAGATTTTTGGTATAAATTTTGTTTGCCTTGATGCTTTTTTGGTATAATTAAAATAAAATTTGATTAAAGATAATATAATTTTATAAAGTGTATTCATATTTCTATATATTTTTTTCATTATTAAAATATTAGATTCCAAACAAGTTAAATAGTGCTCTTATGTACACATCAAAAAGTGACTGAAAAACTCTAAGAAATGTTGGTTTCCTCAAAAATCATGAGCATAAACCTAAGATGCTTAGTTACCTAATTGGTAGCATAATATTTAACCTCTATGGAGGACTTAGAGGTAGTGTATTGGCGTTTGGAACACCAAGAAACTAAAATGATTCTCATATAGGACATGTTGCATAGCACAATTCACCCCAATTGGGGACCCCACTTGAAATTTTTGGTATAAAATTTGTTTGCCTTGATGCTTTTATTATTGATTGCATTAATTTATTTCATGGTTTCAGCTTGCAAAATTACATGGTCCATTAAATTGCATTTGAAAATGAGTTTTCTAACAATGAATCAATGGCAGCAATAGATTTTTTTCTTGTGGGCATAAAACCTTAGGAATGAGCAATATATTTTACAGTTTATTGACCAATGAGAGTTCAATTTTCCTAGGCATATTAGTTTGACGAACTGCAATGTTTCATTTTAAAAATCACTTTTAATTTTTTTAATGCTTTAATGAATTATTTTATGCCAACAACCATGACTAAGGTTAATGAATGAATTATTTATTGCTCTAATAAGTTATTTTGCAGGATAGTGGAGTTCTAATGGAATTAATTGTCACACATTACCATAAAATTGATCTTGCATGTTATGAAGAAGATATTTGTGGGAGAATGATCCTAAATGTGCTACCATAATTGTAAAAGTGGATTTATGGAGAATTATATGCATTAAAAGAGAAACTTGGTGGAGGCAATTTAATGCTTTATAACTATAGAAATTACTTCACCATACTTGATTTAAATGGCTTTGTTGTGAAGCATAATGTGAGAGTAATTGATTGTAACTGCAAATGTAATGGCAAGATATGGCCATAGTTGTATAAATAAGAGCTCTTGGGATTGCTCTAAGGGATCAAAAATCCAACACTGAGCATGTTTTAGGATTACTCTAGGCTCTTTGTAGTTCATCAATTTCTAAACCAAACATTGTATTAAGTTGAGTTCTAGGTTTGTAATCCGCTTGAATTGTGATTTTGTGAAAGTGCTTCAATATTATATTATGCAATTCAAGGCTTTGGAGTTTTTGTGTCCAATCTGTACATATTTATGGTGGTTGTATTTAGTTTCTTCATAGTCTTAGCTCCCTAGAATATTGCATCATCTATATCTCAGGCTGTGTGAATGTTGGTCAAATATAGATTGGTTCTTTTACACATATTTGCTACTCTAAAGGATCAAGATCAGAATTTTAGGGTAGTACATGCTTTATTTTATTTATTTCTCTAACCCTAAAATTTTGCTCTTTTTTTTGGAACATCGGGTAGATTAGGAATAGTTTATTTTATTTTCTAGGTATTATAGTTTAAACTACACTTTTTCTATGTTTATTGCTATGATTGGAATGGATCTAGATAGCTTTCAATTTTGAAAAATCAATTTTATATTGCCAAATCCAATTTTTTTTAGATTTAATTGTACTTTATTTTATTTTCCAAGCATTGGAGTTTAAATTGCAGTTTTCTATGCTTACTTCCATGTCACTTCACTGCTGGTTGCTATGGTTGGAATGAATCTAAAAAAGCTTTCATTTTGATAATCAATTTTGATCCAAATTTATTTAGATTTAATTATAAATATCACTTTATAACATAGTAATCCCCTAGGCAATCAATTTTGAGTTGTAGTTATTGATAGGAAAGCTAGAGAATTAACTAGAGAATAAAAAACATTGATCCCTTGGTGGAATAGCATACAACAACCTTTGAGTTCATCCCAATCAGCCAAGACCTAGCTTACCTAAACCTTGGGGGAATAAAACTTCGTTTCCAATAGGGAACAAAACTATTATGTTCCTCATGTTGAGTAGCCTTTGGCAACTATGTCATTTGCTCTCTCAACATGACACAAAGTTGATGGTTGATTATCACTCATCCAAGTCACTATCCCAATCAACATTTAATACTATTATCAAAATCATAGGGGAGCCAATGGAGTAGTGAATACCCATTTGATAGATCTCTTAAATGTATTTGAGAATCCTCTTAGCTATTGTCTAGTGACTCTCTCAAGGTGCTTGCATATATTTAGAACAATGTTTGACAATACAAGTTATATTAGGTGTATTGTAAGTAAGATAGAGAAGTCCTACCACAAGAGACTAATACAATATAGGATCTACCAAAGGAGTGGTACAATCATCCCAAAGCTTCAGGCTTGAGTCAAAAGGAATTCAATTAGACTTGTAATCCTCCATATTACAATGTTGAAGAAGATCCAAAGTATTCTTAGGATGGGAAATGATGATGCCATAATTTACCTAAACAATCTAAATCCTTAAAAAAATAATGTAGGAGCCCCAAATATATCATCTTAAAAGTGGAAGAAAGCCATGAAATCATGTCATACAAGAAGCCTCATATTTATAGAAACCACAATTGAGAAAAAATAAATGGATCTTCTCATACCATGCATGAGAAGCTTGGTTAAGTCCATACAAGGACCTAGTCATATGACAAATGAATGGAAGGGTTGCTCAAGCTCAAAAATATGTGGTTATTGCATGTATATTTCCTCTTAAATCTCCCCATATAGAAGTACACTCTTTGTGTCCATATAATATACCTTTAGTCCATAGGAGGTAATAATGGAGAGAAACATCCCTATCGAGTTCATCCTAGCCACTAGTGTAAATATCTCAAAATAGTCCACTCCCTCTTATTGAGAGAACCCCTTAGCAACAATGCATACCTTATGCTTCTCTACATAACCATCCAAAGTATATTTGGTATTTTAGATCCATTTATTGCCAACAACATTCTTCCCTTCTAGAAGAGGAACCAACTACCAAGTCTTATTCTTCATCAAATCCTCATACTATGCCAACATAACATCTTCCCATTTTGGCTAGCCCTTAGCCTAAGAACATTGAAAGGATCCTAAGAATTTTCTATCTTTAAAATAGTTCTAAAAAATAAACCATTTGATGTCACTTAAGAGATATAATAGACTGAGCATTCTTCTACATCTTAACCCACTTGGATGCTAAAAAAACTAAGAATCATGTATATTATCTGAAAACTCAACATAAGAAGCTAATATTAAAGAATCCAACTCAAAATTGCTACTCACCTCATTATGTAACAATGATGTGTCCTACTCATCATACCCTAAAGTTGGAGAAAAATTTCTTGCTTGTGGTGCTACCCATAAAGGGATCAAATTAATAGGCAATGGACCTCCACTTAAATATGATGAAGAAGAATATGCTCTAATGGAAATAGAGACAACCAAAATATTATAAGAAACATATAAATGTAAGATGGTCAAAGGGTCAGAAGGATCATTTGCCAAAATTTTAAATGATAGTGTGGACGTAGTACCTAGAAGAACCTCATCAAAAATGACATATCTCTAGATCAAAACCTCATGCCTTTGAATATTGTTAAGATGAGATGCCTTTGAGGTGTCTAAACACCCAAAAAAAATACACTTGACTCTTTGGTACCTCCTTATTCAAAATATCCTTTAGTATGTAAGCATATGTCAAAGACTCAAAGATAGGAAATTTGGACACATCAGGTTTATTTCCTATCAATCTCTCAAGAGGTGCCATGCCTTGGACTTTCCTAGTATAAACTATGTTAATGATAAATGTTGCACAAGTGAAAACCTCACCCCAAAATTTATGACCCATCCCATTGGAATAAATCATGCATTATGCCATCTCTATGATCACCATATATTTTCACTAAGCCACACCATTCTATTCAGTAAAATAGTGAATAGTCCTCTAATATGCAATCTCATGAGAAACCAAAAATTCATGAAAAGCATAGCTAACATATTGACATCCCCTATATGTCCTTAAACATTTGATTCTGCTATCTAGTTGATTTTCAACAAGGACATTGAAGGTCTTTAACCTCTCAAAGATCTCATCCTTGATATGAATAGTGTATAACCACACACATGTAGAGAAATCATCAATGAAAAAAAGAAAGTATCTATTTCTTGAGAGAGATGGCATACACATAGGTCACAAATATCACTATGTATGATCTCTATGGGATAAGAAGTTTGTCTTGCAACCTATTTCAAAAGGTCTTCCTATAATGATTCCATAGAATATATCCCTTACATGAACCACTTGGAGGGATATGCATGGAAGCCCAATAGCCATTTGATTTTGATTCATGTAGCTCAAATATCCATAGCTAAGATGCCCAAGACTATGATGCCACTTCTAACTTTTATTATCTACATGAACAACCATAACAAAAAAAAATTTCTTCCTAGAAGGTAGGTATTTCTCCCAACTTATACATATGGTAAATCTGATTATAATAGCTAGAAGCAATAGTTTTGAACCCATTGTAAATATCCTTAATTACCCATATATCAGGCCAAAATTCTACCTTTTATTTATATAAGTAATGTGATAAATAGACAAAAGGCTAGGACCAATATCAGAAAAATTAAGTATCGCATCAAAATATGAAGAGACAATATTGATGTTCGTATGTTCTACAACATGTAATGAAGAATTATAGCTAATCACAACACATTCTCCTATATGTGTTTTTTTGTAGCCCTATACGAGATTTGTGTGCTTTACCATGTGTCTGACAACAAAGTGAATCAATTCATTCATCAAGGCGTAATCCTATTTATTACATTATCTAGGGTTATAAACTATAAGATCTCTACTCTTGATTTAGGAGATTGTTACATGCAATGAATATTAAAATAATAACCCATATAAAAATAAATGACCTAATAATATAAATATGCATGACCTAAAAATATTAAAATAATGGAAAAAAATATTCCTAACATGATCCCTTATTACAATATTTGGTAAACAAAGGGAATTGCAAAATAATTCAAACTTGATACTTGCAAGTGCCTTTGTAAAAATGTTTGCAACCTGTTTGTCAGTGGGATATAATAGAGTTGGATCTCTTGATTCTAAAAATGTTCTCAAATAAAATGGTATGAAAATTTAATGTGCTTCGTTCTTTCATAAAATACATGATTCTTAACCAATTTCAGGACACATTGGCTGTCACATTTCAACAGTGTTGGATGTTTCTTATATTTACCTATTTATGATAGAATGCAATATAATCAGATTGCCTCACATGCAACTCCTCATGTAGCGTGATATATTGCCTCCATGGATGATAATGCTACTACATGCTACTTATTGCTATACCATGAGATAGGTCCATATCCCAAATGAAATACATATCCAATTTTTTGTCATATAGTGGTTCGACATAATATGAGTTTGTATATCATTCTAAGAAGAAATTATCAATCTTCTTATTCTAAGGCCATATTTAGTTGTACCACATACATAATGTAATACCCTCTTTGCTTCTTTCCAATGAATTTCCTTGGGATCCTACATGAATTTTGAAAGATATCCTACAATAGAACTGATATCAAGCTTGGTGTTGTTAGAATATATTACATTACTTGGTCCTTTACTAATGTACCATTATGGGTACATATTTAGATTAGGTTTTTATTAGGACTTAGGTACTTTATTAAATCAATGTAAGAAATGCACGTGTTAGAATGTGCAGTGATGTAAATGTGCATGTAGTCCACATGTACATAGGTCCTTAGAATAGAATAGTGAGGTGTTAGGAATATTGAAGAAAAAAGTTGCATATCATTATAAATAGAATAGGAATGGGAGAGGATTTTGGAGTGCATAGGTAGAGTAGTAGTAGTAGATACAATGTAGATCCATTTTTGCAAATATGGAGAGGTTGTGACCTCCATTAAAGAGCATTGCATATTTTCATGAGCTTTCTTATATGAGCATTTCTTGAGTATTGCATTTCCTTTAAGTTTAAAGCTTCAAAAGCTAACAGGTGTTAATCAGGTAAATGATACTCCCATTCAAATGACATTAGAGAGTGCTAGATACCTAAGAATACATATCGATTAAATTGTAATTTTTCTCTATTGGTGTTGCTTTAGGCTTGTCATCTGACATCCAATATATTTCTAGTAGGGTCTTAGAATATATGGTCTATGTTATCACAATGTGTTTTTTCTTCTACCAAACTTCTAGGCTAAGGAAGTAATGCAGAAGTCCCAATTTTTTCATATCAAAATATTTTTCAAGTAATTTTTTATAACATCTATCAATTCATCTAAGTTTCTTGTAATGACAACACAAGTATCACTATATCAAATTCAAATTTCTTAGATAATTGTGCTCATCCATTTTGATGTACCATGCTCTAGGAGCCTTCTTCAACCCATATAAGGACTTAACAAGTTGCATACATTTTGCTATTACTATTTGATAGTAAAGCCTTTGGGTTGAGCATGTACACCTCTTATTAAATATCACCATTCAAGAAGGTACTTTTGACATCCCTTTGATGTAGCTTCCAACCAGATTATATTTCCATAATAGAGAATGTATATGGTGCTCATCTTTGCTATGGATGCAAAATTTTCTTCATAGTATATTCCTTCCTTTTGTTCATAGCCCTTTGCAATAAGTTGTGACTTATATTTTTCAAGTGTCCCATCTACCTTGTACTTAGTTTTGAAGACCCACTTGCATCCTATGGGATTATTTCCTTTAGGTATATCAATGAGCTCACATGTTTTATTATTTATCAAAGAGTTATGTTCTTCTTCCATACTCCCTTCCATTAGGGTGACCTAAGGGAATCCTTTACTGCTATTGGTTCTAAATTCTCCATAATTGAAGACATCTAATATATATTAGCTTCCTAAAAAGCCATACTATGAGTTTGAGGGTGAGTGGAAGTGAGATCAGGAGGTGCATCAAACTTGGCATTCTGATGGTACTCTAGATCTATTTTGGATTCTTTTACAATTATGTAGGGGATTTTATTGTAGGTTCATCACTCATAGCTAGAATATCTTCTTGGAATTTCTCATTAAGCTCTATGATTACAATAAGAGATGTAACATATTAAGGGGTTTCAATATCTGACTTTGGCTTAAATGCTTCATCGAATACTACGTATTGACTTATATGCAATTTCTTTGTTTTTGAGTCTATTAACTGATACCCTTTGGATTCATCATCATATCTAAGAAATATGCATCGCAAATATTTTACATCTAGATTGGTCCTATTTTCTTTGGCACATGCATGTGTACCTTGCTTTTTAAGACTCTAAGATGTGTGATAGAAGGCTTCCTTCAAAACCAAGTTTCTTCCAGTGTAACTCCTTGTAGTGCCTTTGCAGGTGCTTTATTTAGAATATACGCTAAAGTAGTGATTGCTTAAACCCAATACTACTACTCTAGATTGACTCCTATGAGCTAACAACAAACAATTTCCATAATATAATAGTTTATTCTCTCAACAATACCATTTTGTTTTGAAGTATAGGTTGTAGTGAGTTGTTAATTTATGTCATTCTACACAAGAAACCTTGTGAACTCCTTAGATGTATATTCCCCCCTCGATTTGAGCAAAGGATCATAATATAACAATTTCTTTTCCACATGTTGCTTGAAAGGTTAAAAGTGTTGGAATAAAATTAACTTTAGTTGCAACGACACCCACATCTTCCTGGAGTAGTCACCAACAAAAAATTGGAAGCATCTTTTACCACCAATATTGGTTTCCATGGGTTTGCATATATTGATGTGCATCATATTCAAGGGGCCTTTGGATTTATGAGAGCTCAACTCAAATGATACTAGGTGTTGCTTCCCTACTAAATTATCCAAACAAACTAGCAATGCAGGTGAAAGGTTGGGTAGATCGGTCACCATTTGATACTTACTCAATTGAAGTAGCCATAATTGAGATACCCATATATTCAATGCTAAAGGATAGTTGCATACATTATATTTTATGATAGTACTATATGTGCAATAAATTGGATATCTAGGGTAAATAAACCACTATTGTATAAATATGTGGCTATATGCTTACCATTTCTAGTTATAAAACACCTCATTTTGCCATTATCAACTTTGAAATCAACCTTCATGTTTCTATCTAGAAGTTGGGGCATAGATAACAAATTGCTAGCTATTACTGGGACATAGAGGACCTATTTGATGGTGCATTTTCCATCTAGAATATGAATTAAAATATCATATTCTCCTTTCACCTTGTAGGTTTGTTTATCAACAATGGTCATTGGTTTCCTGTCTTCTTCTTCTTTAAATTTCTAGCACCAGAATCAATATACCAAATATTACTTGTGGATTTAGTGGTAGCTTTTGTCATGAGTACTTTTTGTGGCTATTAGAAATTTGAATCTAACTCATCCTATGCATGTTCATGATTTGAATTTAACTCATTAATGGTAACATGCCCTTTTTAAAGATTTTGGATAGGAAATTACCTATACTACTGCTTCTTCTATTGAGGTTTGTAGACTTGTTCACCCTCTATGGTGATATTGTACCAACAAAATTTGGTATCATATCATTCTTGTTCATAGATACGATAATACCTCTTTTGTTTTTGAGGTTGCTTCTATGATGATAAGGAGGAAGGACCTTTGTTTGAAGAATATTTTTTGAAGAATCCTTTTGCATTTTCTATGTCCTATATTTTTATTGATGAGTGTATTGTTTAGCAATTGGTCCTACAATTGGTTGGTTTCTTCTTCCTATTGGAGCAGATTGTTCAACTCTTTGAAGGAAACAACCTTGTTGGATACTTGTAAGGAGGTGATAAGTACTCTAAAGAAAATTGGTAAAACTCAAAGTATGATGAGAACTAAGAACTTATCATCCACTTTTTCATCCATAACATTCAATTTGGCATTTAGTTATGTGACTCTATAAAGAAATTTTTCTATAGTATTTCCATATCCACTCACAATATGTGAAGTTGGGATTGAAGGTTAAGAACAATGGAATGGTTCTTCCCTTCATAAATGGTTGTAAGATCTTCCCATGCTTGTATAGAATTATTAGCATCTCAAATGTGGGATTGGATTTCATCAGTTGTAGCAAGGGTGATGAGAATCAATGTTATTTTAACTGCTTCATCATAATTATTTGTTTGGTCCATATCTTGAGGTCACTTTCTGTTACCTACCAAAATGTCCCATAGCTTCTCCATTATCAAAATAGTTTGCATCTTTGTCTTCAATGGTATGAAGTTGGGTTTTTTTAGGAGTTGAGAATCTATGAGAAACACTTTGGAAGTGGACATTATGAGGGTTCCTTATCTCTTTAATAATGTCCCCCATTTCAATATATCGTCAGTCTGATATGTTGTACCTTTTATATACCCACCCTTCCAATATACCTTTCAGTACTGGAAGAAGCTAGTCCTCTTGATATACGTGGTCATATGTGAGAGAGACCTTAAGGTACATGATAGAGTATAGTAAGTGGTACCTAGGTAGTATGAAAAGTGATTTATCACACCTTCTTAGAAATACCTTTGAGAAGAGTCAATTTTAGGGTTTACATCGAGTGATACTGGTGACTAGGATGAATGACAAAGTGAATAAAATATTTAAGGATTTATTATTTGTCCTTGATGCTTTATAGGGATAGACCCTATATGTCTTTGTTGCAACTATATTAGCTATTTAGCACAATATAAAATCATGACAACATTACCTATAAATGACCACGATAGGCATTGTTTATTTTGAACGTTGCTTCAAACCTTAAAGGTTCGATAAAAGGGTGATTAATGTAAATTATGTTTTCCTCCAATGCAATTAAGCATGAAGTTGCAAAATATGACCTAGGTCATGGGCCTCCAAGTCTTAACCTCTATGCTTTAGCCGACTGGGCATACCTACTAGTTGGGTCTTGAGAAGAAGGGCACGAGTTTTTATATACACTCAAAACTACACATAAATTAAAAGGGAACTAATAGGATTCAAACTTGGGTCTTTCCAATGGAAAAATATTTAATAACTATGCACTAACCTATTGGGAAAACCCACTCATTGAGCATGAAAGGGATGGGTGCTTTTATTTTAAAGACTTATTCTCTTCCTTCCTATGGATGACATAGTTGGATGATGATGGTGTTGCTTGGTTTGTGCCTCGCATGGGGAGAAGAAACAAATAGGAATGTCAACACCAAGCTACAACTAGGTGTATGATGACCTCAACACATGTTCTTTGACAAGTGATGGAGGATATTGACAAACAACCCTACATTTAGATATGTCTAGAGATAAAATTCTAAATGAATTTGATTTTATGATGCAACATGGGAGTGTCTAAATCTCCTCTTGTGGATGCAACAATGCAAGACATGAAACATGGTCAAAGTGGAAGTTTTGGCTAGGGTGGTGTAGGGTGGTATCAAACCCATATTATTGGATAAAGAATATAGATCTACAATTGTGGTCGACCTTTATCAAAATTGCAATGAGGTAGAGCCATTAATGACTTAAGAACTTGCAATTTGAGTTTTATTTGGATGTTGGCCTATGTGCAAGGGATGCGAATGGTGTTTGGTGAGTTTCTCAAATCACCATGGTTGCCTCTACGTTTCTTTATAACCATCATATTGTATTCACATTAGGAGAGTCTATGCCCCTTTGTTGTGCAACTTGTAGTGGTGTGGACCTCTACTCAAAAAGATAACCACTCTAATCTCTTATAATATTTTGTAAAGCATATGACAAAGCAAGTGACCCAAGATTCACCTCTTTACCTAGTTGTGTGAAATCTTGATCTTGATCCTATCACAGTTGGACTTTAGCTTTGTTTTAAATAAAAATCTACACAAGTAAAACAAATAGAAGGGCATGTCCTTGGATAACAATGATTGTCCTTTACCTTAGATATCACACACTCAATGGTGAGAATATCAAGGAATCCTCTCTATTCAACTTGATCAGCTTAACATTGTAGGTTTAGTTCATACTCCAATTTCCCTACCCTAATATGGATGATAGAAAAATGAACCAATCCATTCATTTAGGCATAAGCCTATTTATTACATGCTTTAGGGAAACTTATTGGAAGATTGATACTACTGTTTTAGGAAATTGTTACATGTAATGAATATTAAAATAATAACCCATATAAAATGGATGACCTAATCATCTAAAGATGCATGACCTAATAATATTAAAATAATGGAATAAAATATTTCTAATGGGGTCTAGTTTCTCTAAAATTTGCAATCCACTCATTTGAAGAAGTGGATGTCTAATATGCAAAATAAATTACAACATGCACTTGTGATGTTTGTCCATCAAAATATCATCATATTGTCCATAGAAGAGAAAAAAATTAGATGCCCCCTTTCTTGTTGCTTCCTAATTTCTTGATTCAAAACTTACAAAACCTTTGCCTCGTGTCCTTCCATTTTGTAAAACTCACAAGTAGGCTTTTTGAAAGACTTGTTGGGTTTTTTCTCATTTTGTTTTGGCTTGTAATTCTAGGATTTAGCAACTACTTCCTTTGGGAGATTCTAATTGCAAACATAATTTATCTTATACCTATTTGTTCTAGCTTGATGATGCAAAAAGTACTTAAATACCTCATCAATGGGTGGTACAAGAGAACCTAGAAATTACACATTAAACATATAAAAAATAATAACAACCATCATACATATTTCTAACACATTATTGAAGATAATTTTGAGTAGTACAATGTTGTCTCCCTTTTCCAATGCTTTTTGTCTTTTTCTTCTTTCCTTGGGTAGTCCTTTTGTAATTTAGATATCTTCTTATAGTTTCTTGAACCAATTGAGTTGATATTCAACAATATTAAATGAGTCCATGGATAAGGTTGCAAGCTCAACCTCCAATCTATTAATTTATTTGGAATGAATTCGATCACACAAACCATAAAAGTTCTCAAGTAGTACTATAGGATCCATAGTGCTACTAACATAGGTGTCATATACATTGTTGACATTAAGAGCAATGACACCATGAGCCTCATCCTTCTTATACCTATAGAGTTGCTTTAATTATTCTATCACAAAGATACTCATTTACATATTTGAGCAACCACTTACTTTGGAGCAAAGCATGAATCTTGATCTTCCAGGTAGCATAGTTTGGAATAATAAAAAAGGGCACATAGTGATCCATAACTATTCTATCAAAATACAAAAGCTTGCATACAGACATGACCAAATTATTTATTTGTAAAAAAGGGGTTCAAGATCCTTTATATGCAAACATTATGGTCTCTAAAAATTTTACCCTAAAATTATATAAAACACCTCTAAAACCTTTGAAAAAATAGTAGCCATAGAAAACAAGAGGCTATGATGTGTTATTGCATGAGTGGCTGAGCTAAGCATGTATTGGTTGTGCAATATACTAATGAATCACATGATACCTCTTGTCATGATTTGATTTGTTACCTGATTAGTAAACCATAATATGCCAATTTTTGCATCGTAATTCACTTTGAAATTTATGCATTGCCAAGTTTATTGCTAATTATGGGAGTTGTTTATCGAGTTTGATAATATGGAAAATATGATTGGTTAAATCCATTTTATATGTGTCCAATGATGTATGACCTACCATGCTAGTCACTATACAACCTACCATTTTTACCCAATCAGAGACTTCCATATTAGTGCGTGCATCAATCCCTGCATTACCTACGATGTATCGCCTAAGGATTCATGCCACATCAAGACTATCATGTATCACCTTAAAACTAGTTGCATCGACTATATTAGTTGTCATGTGTCATGTCACATAAAGACTATCATGTATCACCTTAAAATGTAAACATTGATTTCCAAGTTAATTGTATAAACTACCACATTAGCTACCACATGTTGGCTCTATATTTTTGCACCTCTTGACAAGTCACTTATATTGACTGTTAAGTCAGTCATATGAACTGACACATGTCACCTAGGATTCATGGGCTAGATGTCATATCACTTGTATAGACTGCCACATCAATCATACGAACTACCACGTGTTGTCCATATAGCTCTACCATGTCATCGGTCTTTCAAATATGTGATATCATCCATTGTCATGTTATTATAAGGTGTTATATCATCACAGGGTGCCACATCATCACAAGGTGCCATATTTTCAAAAGTCACCACATGATCATGTGTGCTTACTTTATTAGGATCATTAATTATTTTTGGGCATGGGAAGGAATCAAACCTGAGATGTCCTCTTTGAAAATTTCTTACCATATTTTGGCTAGCTATCTCCCCAAGAAATACACTTGGGAGAGAAAGGGTAGAAGTTAAATTTAAAATACAATCAAATTCTAATTGCTCCCCTTTTTATTCTTCATGCTAACATAGGACCATGTCACACTAATGCACCTAAGTGGAAAAATATATCTTCCATTCCATGGAATATTCCTTCAAATATTTCTTTTTTAAAATTCAAAAATTTAAATTTTAGAGGAAAAAACAAAAAAAATTGGACACAAATTTTGGGTACCTAGATGCAAAATGAGCAAAAGTATTGAATTGGGACCCTCGTGAAATTTTGCAAATAATCCAAAAATATGAATGTTTTATAAATATCTATCATGATTTTTCCTACATAGCAGTTTTGTTGAACATAACCAATTAAGACATCCTCTCATGCTTATATAGTAGAAAAGTTGTCAAACCATCTTTACAAATTTTTCAAGTGGTTCAAAGGTCTTTGATAAACATAAAATATTACCCATGACTTCTCTGGCACCAAGGATCTATCTAAAAAAAATATCCTCTTCTTTTCTTCTTTCATGATGACCAAGTAGTCTATCCTCTCATTTGTACTGCTATTGGACAAAAAAAACTAGAAGATAAAAGGAAATGAATTTTTTGAAAGAACTTTAAAATAAAAATCATGTTTTCTAAAAGCCTCAAGAAACTCAATCCTAAAACTAGGGAATCCATATAATTAGAAATTAAAAAATGAGATTGAATCCTAATAAGAGAAAAAAAGGAACTTATCTATGAATGTTTCTCCTAGAGCAAATATGCTAATCCTAGTGATATTCTTGTGATTCAAGTCCACCTAGGGTTTTATCACAAAATATTTCTTTTGATTATGCCATCAAGCTTCAAAATAAATTCTTCTTAGCTTGCTTCAATAAGAGTTTCCCTTAAGAGAAGCTAGAAGAAAATATCTAAAGGTAGAATTACTTGAGTAATGGAGATTCATACCTGCTTTGATACCATGTTAGATTTCATAGTAGTTTCTAAAAACAAATGGAATTAAATATTACCTAGTATATTTGAAAAGAAATACAAAGAACAAAGAATGAAGAACACATAATATTTGGGACCAAATAATCTCACTAAATGGAAATAAAATTACACTCCAACCAATTAGTAAAATGGTTGTTATGAAGGTGTATATATACCTAAATACATGTTACCTTTATATCAAGGTTGTGAGATCAACCTTTATGAATACAATAGTATAAAGTGTATTTATATCAAATCCTCAATAGTGATTAGAAGTTACTAACCCTTTTCCCATAACACATTAGGCATAAAGGGTTAATCGAGGTTGACGATAAAAAGGTTAAATCATGGGCTCAATGGAAAATTACATTAAATAATGATAAAATTATATTATATAATAATTATCCATAAGCATACACATGATTACAACATACAATGTGAGGAGGTGACTTGAGGGCAGCGTTGGGGCAAATTTTTCCAAAAAAGTATCTCATATTTTAGGAGTTAAATCTTTCCAAAGGGTTGTCTAATTTAGATGATTCTTGGATCAACATGTGCAAAATTTGAAGAGATTTCAAATGAGTGTTCATATGAAGGAATCTGAGCAGTATTGAGGGAGATACGACCCTATGAAGTTAGTCATCTAGGACAAGAATTGTGAGGATTTTTAAAGTCATGAAAAAATACAAATATATTTGTTAGCTAGGGTAAGAAAATCAGTTGCAATTTAATTTGGTTTTGAAAAAAATGTATAGAATTATTTATTGATACCAAGGAATAGAGGAGATTTGATTTCTTTTTTAAACCCTAGTTTTTCTCCCCAAAACCCTAGCTGCTTTAGAAATTCTTTTGGGTTAAGATCATGGAGTTACTAGTTTTCACTGGAAGGATGACATTGATGCTCGATAATTAAGTTTAGATCTCTATATTCTAGTGATCATTGTTGGAAAATTTAACTTATGAAAATTTTGAGAGAGGAAGCTTATGCTTTGTGGGAAAGTGTTAAAAATAAAATGACTTATAATTTCACTTTGGTACAAAATTGAGCTTGCATTCTTGAGTTAGTGGGACCCATATGAAAAGATAGATAGTTTGAAGGTCACCATGAAAGGATATGAAGAAGAATAAAAAGGCTTGAGGGTGAACTGGAAGAAATGAATAAAGAGAATATAAGCAAAGAAAAAAATACAGATGATAATGTGCAAGTTCATGGTTGCATTCAAAAGGAAAAGCTTAAGAAGCAAGGATCTAAGAAGAAGCAAGAAGCATTTATGACAGGGGAACAAATTGAAGAACCAACATAAGACTCAAAAGTTGGATTTATAGTAGCAACAACAATAGAGTTCATGGAAGAAGTAACAACAAACTCCAATGAAGCCCTATCAAAAGTGCATAAGGCCACACCAAAAGAAGGGCATAAGAGAAGATTGTAAAGAAGAATTTAAAATAAAAAAACAAATTATTTAAGAATTAAAGAAAATAGAATGGCAGGTTAAGGTTGCAACATATCTACACCCACACCACCCCGAGCAACAAAAATCTTGGAGGTATGGCTTAAGGTATCAGTATTATAGATCTACATACAGTTAAAAAACATCAAGCATGGTAGTATTTGATAGAAAAAAACATAATGGTTATGGATTTAAAAGGGGTGTAGTAGCATTAGGGAACAATAGGACCAACTGTTCATAATATCAAAGTAGAGCAACAAAAACATGGAGCCAATAGAGCAGTTATGGATATTCAAGTGACACATGGCAATTTGGTATCATTGAAGACCACCAGTAATCAATATTTTATTTGGATGGATGGATGAACAAGATTGAAAAATTTCAAGAATAAAGATGTTGAATATTTGTATTTACAAAGAAAATTGAAGACCCAAAAAATGAATATCAAGAATTTAAACTTTTTTGAAAAAAAATGTAGGTATCTAGCTATAGCATCTCAATTGAGATGAGAATTGAATATGTTTGTAAACTCTCAAACTCTATAGGAGAGAGTTGTGATTTTTCAAGGGTGGGAGACCCAAGTACAACCCCTTATTCTCAAGCAAAATAAAACATACAATGTTGACATTGGCCTATAAATACAAATTACACAACTTTCAACAATCCTTATCAAACATATAAAAATATTTAGAATATAGCTAAAAAGTACTAGTGCAAGTCAAGGGTAATTACGAGCTAGGAGTGAGCCTCACCTTTTATTGTATTAGAGAGAAAGTGTGTGAGTGTATCAAGGATCAATTGTGATCATGAAACAAGTTGAAGCAAGGACTGAGTGTTACACTTTCTTATTTTAATTATTTTAGGAAATTTAAAAAATAAAGGATTCTTGTGAGAAAAATCTAGGTAGCATGATAGGACATACATTTTCAAAAATCTTAATTGAAAGTAAGAATTCCCTAACTCATAGTATGGATGCCATAGTTGGGGATAAGATAAAGGTTGGATATATGGAAAAACCTATCTAGGTTATAAATGTTATACCAAAAGTGATTATCAAGGATGTGATATTTGAGCATGACATAATCATTATTAAAAGCAAAGGGTTAATATATGAGTTTCATGAATACTACCCAAGTTTTAAAACATAAAATTAGATCAAGTGGAAGTGAGGATTGAATTCAAATTACTCTATAATTTTTCTTCATCATCTTCTATAGTTTAAAATTCAAGGATAAAATAATGGGTTATGGCTAATGTTTTAGAGGTGAGATGCATTATATTTGAGACCATGGAGTGAGAATTTTTCTATGGAAAAAAAAATTAAAAGGATTATGGTGTGTGTTAGGGTTTTTGGACTTCCATATCATATAATAAATAAGGAGGTTTTGAAGAATATTGGCAATACTCTAGGGGAATTCATCAAGGAGGGAGAAACTACTAAGAGATAAGGCATGTTGTATATACCTAAATATGTGTAGTGAATTCTCACTACACTTGGGAGGAATATGCATCTTGGCTAGTTTTGTAAGAGAAGGTCCTAGCGGAGAGCAAGATAACCAAATTTGGAAGGAGGCAAATAAAATTACATAGGACCAGTAATTGGACTTGTCAAGTCAGAGTTGATAGAAAAAGAGACAAAACCAAAGTTTCGATGAAGACCCAAAGCAGCTATGCACATGACCAAAAGGAAAAATGGCCTAGGTACACTTGCATAACATAAACATCTAATATTCACAAGCAAGCAACAATGACTGAAACATTAAAAAATATATACTAAAAATTAGCAACAAGATACACTGACTAGACCAAGTACAAAAATGGGATCCAAAGTGGAAAGCAAAAAGAGAGCCACCCTTGAATTTTGGTTAAACTTGCATCATCCTAGCTTCAAAAATATAGGAGGTCAAGTTTTGCTTCAAGGGCTCCTACCCTAGATCCCACAGATTGTGTTGAGGTATTTAGTTCCCTAGAATGTACGACCGCTCCTCTTCAGGAAAGTACAACATTAAAGACCCCATCATTAGATTTGTAGAGCAACTATAGACTTGGTCAAGCATTAATGATGAAATATCTTGGTGTCTAATCATTGTATATTTCTAGCATGGGTAACCATATCTCACCTCAAATAGATCTAGAGTTAGAGACCTCAGGATTGTACACCATCAATACAAAGTATCCTAGGTGAGATTTTGAAGTGAGAAATTTTGAGGAGGAAAAACTCCAAAAATGATCTATAAATATGTATGTTCTCTTCATTGTAAAATATCTAAAACCATCCATTCTCCTAAGGATTATTTTCTTCATTCTCTCTTGTATATCAGCCTTGCTTGAGCCTTTTGTTGTTGTGCAATTAGTCTTTAAACCTCTTTCCTTGGCATGTATATAATCTAGAGTTACATTAATAAGTTATGACTATTATAAAATCCCTATCCTACTTCTAATTTGGGTGTTCTATATTACATATGTTTGAGGGGATCATATCCTTCATGTGCTATCAGTCACTATGCATGTGTTCATTCAATGTAATTATCCTCATTCTGGAACAAGAAAGAGGATGACATATTTAAAAAGATCATAATGAAGAAATCTAATTTTTGTGAAAAGCCATGGGCCAACATTTGCAATAGTGCAAAAGATTTTGTCAATATGAATTTTTCCATGGTAATATTTATTTTTAAGCTGGAAATATCATACATATATGCAATTCACACTCAATAAATATTTTCTCTTCGACATGAAAGACCATTATTTGTGGTGCTATAGAAAAAGAAGTTATCGGGGCTTGTTATTGTGAATGATCTAATTGATTTATTTTGCAAGGTCGAAGAGAACTCAAAGGTTGTTGGAATTTTAATGTAGATTCAAATGAAATTCAATTGTCAAGATATGCTTTTTTATAAGGTGATAATCGAGAGGTAGCGCATGAAGTGTGTCTAAAGTCCAAATAATTTTATTTTTTATTTGGAAGAAAAATTATTATCAAATAATGTAATACAAGAGTGTTGGTGATATTACATTATTTGGTCATGTAAATGGTTTAGGGTTATGTAAGGTGTCTTGTGTGAAGTAGAGAGTTATGTAATCATGAGAGACTTTGTCACTATTTAATATGTGAGAGAAGAGAAAATGTTAAGAGATATGCATATGAAGAGTCTCTTGTAATTACATATTGAAGATAAAGCTTTGTATCAAATACCTACCAAAGTAGCAATGCATTTCTGCATGTTATTGTAGATTTTATCAATACTATTTTAGTGTTTTATGTGTGTACTATTGTGTGAGAATATTTGTAAGATCGTCTACAAATTTTTTTATGAGTAGAAAGGTGATTTTATAACAATAATTAGAGTCTTATGCAAGACCCTTTAGATAGAAGCAGTGACTAGTGAACACTAAAATAGAGGTAAAAATGAAGAAAGAATTATTGAAGCTTCTACAAGCTCAGATAATATTTTCAATCAAGCACTCCACCTAAGTTGATAATCTAGTTCTAGTATGCAAGAAAAATGGTGATATAAGATTGTGTCAACTTCAAGAACTTGAACAAGGTGTAGACACCAAAACCTAGCCACTTGTCATCCATCCAGGTCTTCCCACCATTTTTCCCATTTATTTATATATATTTAGGCATATTTATTAAATATATATTTAATATTAATATTTTAATATTATATTATATATATATTTAATAAATATAAATATTATATATGTAAATAAATCCCAACCATCCGATTTAACTTAATCCTAGCCATCCATCTACATCAATCCATGCCACACACCCAAAATTAATATCCACCCTCTGTTATGTTTTAATCTGAGCCACACAATTCGTGTCACTCAAACCCTAACATACCCTAGTGTGGATTATTAATAGGAGCCATTTTGATGGCTCAACCCCTAAATCATTTTGCTAAGCATTTCCCTGAGTTCCCTGGAGTATCCAAGCACTCTCGCCTTCCATCCTCACTCACCATAACCCCCGCATCCATCGCTACCCCTCTCGCCTAGCTAGATCTGCTTCTACATATCTTCACTCTATCTCGAACACCTTCGGGCACTCTCTTCATTACCGAGCACCTCCGGGTACTTCTCCTCCACCATCAGCACCTCTGGGTGCCCTCCCCATTCTCGAGCACCCACGGATTTTTTCTATCATCGAGCACTCATGGGCATCTTACACTAGATCTTATAGCCTTCTAGCCCTCGGGTGATGCTAGGGCATCACCACACCGATTTCTTACAACAAATATCATAGATCATAAAACAGCAATCATCTCAAGGTAAATATTTTATTGTTATTTCATTCTATGATTTTTATTTTTGTTATGTTATTTACATTGCATAGCTAGGGTTTATTGATTTTTGAGGGTCTCACATTGTGGAGCCCTCATAGTTGCTACTAACCTATTTGCTATTTTCTTGTGTGGGAATCTGGAAGTGTTACATTAGCATTGTGCAACTGCTTAAGTTGGAGTGGCCTAATATTGGATAACATGAAGCCCACTCACATCTGTTGGGATCAGAAGCGATATTGAAGACACCACCAATGTTGTTTGCTAGGGTTTTGGAGAACCCTAGCTATTGTAAATATTTGTATCAAAGAAATCAATTCTTTCATTGTAACATTGGAGATTTGAGGCTCCCCCATATTAATAAAATCATTCTTTGTGCAATATTGGGTTTGATTTCAATTTTTATATCTATTTTTTGTGGTGTTTCACTTTTGCATCTATAAATGGTGATCATGGTGGGACCCCCTAAGGGTTTCTTACTTTGATTTACCTTGTTTACTAATTTGTTATTTTTGTGTCATCTTGTAGGGTTTTCAGAAGCATAGAATTCATAGTTTTTGTTGGATTAGGGTTTCTAAAAATTTGTAGAAGGTTGCATGAACACCTGATGCTTCGAGGGACATCCAAAATGCCTAGGTGTATTTTAGAAGTCCTAGGGGTATTTTATAGAGAGTTAGAGTAAAAATGTAGGCTTCTGGGTAAGTTTACTATCAAACCCTAACTTTTCATTTTTACGTTTTTTAGCACTTTTACGTTTTTTTAGATTTTGGGATTAAAATGAACATCATTAATAAATATGGTAAAAAAAATCATTTTAGTTGCATTTTAGACATTATATTAATAATTGCATTCATCCACACATTTTTGCTTAAATATTTCTTAATTTTCTGGTGTGCTACATTATTGTTTGCATTTGAACTATTAAGTGCATACATTAGTTTGCATCCTAGGGTTAGAGATTTCTATTTTTGTAGGTCTAAATAGGAATATTGTTTAGATACCAAAAGTATCCTTGTACTTGGGTGATTCCATATAGAGGAGTAGATGAACCCCCAACTATCTAGAGTGGGTTTTAAGCGGTGTACTTTACATCCTTTGGAAAAATTGGTATTCTGAGTAGTGGATTCTGATTTAGACTATCGAAAGTAGTTATTTTTCTAACATTGTATGTACACAATAGAGAATTAGAAACTTTAAAAATAATCACACACTTCATGCTTCACATTAAATAGTAGTGGTTGGATTTCATCACCAACCATTGCTTGAGATTTGGTGATGGTGGCTTTCATCTCCATCCACCAATCTCTGCCCTTAGACACCTTAGATTACCCTCAGAAAACTTGTTGGATTTCATCACCAGTAAGAATCTCGTTGCCCCATCCAAGCCATAGGATTCACCCCATTTAATTCATATTAGCACATTGAAACACACAAAATCAAAATCTAAGAAAATGAATTCACATTAAAATGAGATAATCAATGAATGAGGTAAGACACACTTGTTGAACAAACTTAGCATTGATTGTTTATTTTTCTTGTGAAATTTTAATTTTGTGTTTCATTTTACTGCATAATTTGTATTTTGGTTTAATTGCTTATGGTATTAACAAGAAAACAAAAGAAAGCATTAAATCAAGATAATTCAATGGAACCTTCATCCACCTTCCCCACCACTTCTGTGGTAGATTCCCTAAATGTGACATAGGCAGATTTATCTGTAGGTCCCTCACATTCCTTGTCACCCATAACCTTTCATATGGTTGTTCCCCAAATAGAGTCAACCTCACCAACCATTGATCACCACATTACCCACATAGATATGGCACGAGTAGAAGCTCTTATGAAGTCTTCTAACTATGTCTTAGAGTCAGTCCCCAACTCACCTAGACAAGATCCTACTTTATAGTAGGAACTTGTTTATTCCCAACCACCATCTAACTTTACCCAGGTGTACACTAACCCTCTTTTTGAGGCATCAGTTGCACCTTCCTCTCATGTGTCCATTCTCCAACCCTCATGTGCTCCTAGCACTTCATATACACATCCACATACACTAACCCCTTGTATGAAGCACATGTAAATGTTGCTTCACAAGTTTTAGCCTCCCAAGTTACCATACCAAGTGTAACTTTTCCCAACCACATATTCCATACCATCTACTTCCATACCTTCCATTTTTTATAGAGATATTAATGAAGCATGGGAAAATTTGAACAAATTGCTTAAGCAACATCAAAATGCTCAACAACAAGTGCAAGTGAACCCTAAGCCTCTACCAAACTCTACTCAGACTATCCTCATTAACTAGGGTCCATCATGGACACCATAATATTCTATGGTTTCTATCCCTGTTCCTCCACCAAGTCATACCAATACCCATCCTATTCCCATTGGCCAACCCAGCCATAACCCTCATGCATTGACCCCATTCCAAAATTCTCCATATCTTCATCATCAATCTCATCATCATTTGGTCACCCCACAATATTTTTCCACCTCACCTCAAAATCATCAGGTAATTTAGGGCTTCCACATTCCTAGGGAAGACCCTCGAATTAAGGCCATGCAACAACAAATAGATCAGTTGATACAATATACTCTTGGTTTGACAAACTAGAAGCTAACCTTATGTCAATTGATTAACCAACCCATTCATCCTTTGGTACCATCACCACCATATTTGATAGATTTCATGGTGCCTAAGTTTGATAAATTCAAGGGAACTAAGGATCCCAAAGAGCATGTAAGCACATTTGTACACTCATGTTTTAGAATCCAAAATGACAATGCTCTCATGCTTAGAATATTTCCTCAAACATTAGGAGGAGATGCCATAGAGTGGTACAACCAATTGCCTAGTCATAGTATTTATACTTTTGAACAATTGGTTGACCAATTCTTTGAGCGTTTTATCCTAAATATTAGAAAGAAAGTCTCATTGTCTGATGTCTATGCTTTAAGACAACATGATGATGAGTCTATCTATGATTTTGGAAACCATTGGAGGGTCATCATTACCAAGTTGCCATTCACCCTACCAATGGAAGAGCTTATCAAACTATTCACCAAGAGTTGTTTAAAACCTATCTCTTGGATGCTTCAATTACAGACTTATCATTCATTTGAAGAAGCTCTAGCATAGGCTAGTGTCATCGAGGAAATAAAAATCCAAGAGGGCATACTTAAGCCTAAGAAAAAGGAATGGAAAAATAAGGGCCAATATAAAAGCAATTATTTTGGCCAATCAAAATCAACATAGGCCACTCCAACCAGTTAACCTAATCATGTTAATCAAGTGGTCATGAGCCAATCGATAATGGCTCAACAACAATTAGTGCAATAATCACCACAATAAATTGCTTATCATGCGGTACCCTCGGTAACTCAAGCCATGCAAAACATAGTGCTAATTATAGAGAACCATCCTCGATGATAGTCTATCTGATAGAATCACCAATATACCCCCTTGGCTGAGTCATATGCTTCCATTTTTTGAAGGTTGTATGACACAAATAAACTTGCTTTACTCGAAATTAGACCAGATGATCCCACTAAATATGGAAAACATTATCGAGAATATTTATTTTGTCCTTACCATAGGTAAAATGGGTATGATATTAATAATTTCCATGTATTCAAAGACATCGTTCAAGACCTTATTGACTTGGGGGCCATCAAGCTTGACAACCCCCTTGCTCAACAAAACCAAAACCTTGGTATTTTTCAAACACCACTTCCTCACCATGAGGAGGTGCAACCAAATATGGGAGGAGCTAATACCAAAACTCCTCCTAATCAAGTTAATCATGTCCAACAATACCAAGGGTTTGTAGGTGCCATTCATGTGGTCACTAGAGGTCAACAAAACAATCAACAAAATGCAAGGCAACAACCTCAAGCAAGTGTGTCACAACCTCCCACATCACCTCCCATCCAAATTTCCCCCAATCCTTCATCGCCAATCCACATTCCTAGCCAATAAAATCCCCCAATTCCACCCATCAATCATCCACCATGACTAGTCATCTCATTGAGTAGTCGGTTAACCACAAGTCTAAAGATGGCTTCCACCAAATTGTCAATTTATGAGTTAATTCAACAATCTCCCCCACATCGTGAGGCATTAATGGACATTCTAAAATCCATTGAATTACAATCTCAAGATTCTAATGCCTTCAACAACTTTGTAGGGAGCATTCAAACATGCATGGAGCCTTCCATTACATTTTATGACTTTGATATTAAGCCAATCTCATCAGAATCAGTAGATCCTCCATTGCACATCATGGCTCTAATTGACAAGAAGTCATTTAAAAGAGTTCTAATTGATATCGGTTCCTCCATCAATATCATCACCATATCTGCCCTTCATCATTTGAATCTTCCTCCATCTCATATCACCAAGTCATCCTTCACCCTAAAAGCATTCAATGATGCTTTGTGTTCCATAGTTGGCACTATTGTTTTACCCATTGAAGTAGGGGTCAAAATATTGCACACTATGTTCCACATCTTGGAAGGATCCATGGCATACAATGTACTCCTTGGAAGACCTTGGATGAGGGAAATGAGATGTGTCCCTTCCATTTTACATCAATGCTTGAAATATGTTCATGAGGGACAAGTACATTGCATACCAATGGATGTCGAACCATTCAAGTATTGCAATTTCATTTCAAATCCTTATGAATCCATGCTTCCTTCCACCCACCTTTTCCTATCACCATCAACCAATCCATCTACCACTCCACCCATTTCTTCATCAAAGGCTCCCATTCTTGAGGACTCCCTTATCATCAATCCCCCATCATCTTCATCATTGACTACATGCACATGTGGTCAAATTCAATCCACATCTTTGCCTTCCACTTCATCATCATCCATTCAACAACCTTCCCAATCCAATCCATCTCCATCACCTAATGTTTCACAAGTCGAGTTGATGGATTGTGAGACATCTTCATCTTCACCATTCCCTGAGCCATTATCCAATCATGATCCTTCCACATCATCCCAAGTCGAGGTCCACCTCACTAATCTCGGTATTGGTGAATATGTGGTCCAAGACATCACCATCACACCACTCACCATTCCTAATGCTAAGGATTTTGGTCACCCATGTGACCCACCTTTATCCATAGGAGTAGTATATGACATGGGTTCAGCTCCAAATAGCATAAATTTTGTATATGGGGGATTGATTCTTCATCAAATCTAGCTCCCCTAGAGGAACCCAAGGAACCAACACTTGCCAATATTCCAAACATGTCAGGATTTCCATCTCACTATTTTCACATAGTTAATTGGTAAGGTCATGGCCTAGGATTGCATGAACAAGGAGTGCTTCAGCCTATTGATGTTCCATATCAAGAAGTGCATGACCATTCAGGTCTAGGTTACCACCCACTTTCCACCACCTCTTCTCTTGAACAAGCCTTCCAAAGGCTTAATCTAAATTTAGGAGAAGAAGCCCTCCATCCCGATGATTCTGATGATGAAATCTATGAAGAATTCGAACTTATGTCGATAATTTTGGATGAATCTGAAGAGGAATCGAAGCCCATCATTCCCCATACCGAACAAGATGAGTTTTATCTCAGAATGTTCCCCATCCATGAGCCCATATTTCACTTGCTTCTTCCACAAGAGCGAGCTGACCCTATCGGTGAACCACCACCCCCACTTCATTAATCCATTTCATAAGCCAAACTTGTAACATATGTACATAACACAAAAATAGTGGTTTTCACCACTACAAAAAAATAAAAATCAAAAAAACATTTTTTTTTTTTAGCATTGCATGTATATATCATTTAGTTAAATGCATTTATTTATGTTGCTTGTTGTTGTAGGTTTACCAAGCTCCTAGCATCGGTTCTTAGGTTCCATTCATTCCATCCAACCTTATCCACTTTCCCTTAAATCAACATGAATCCTGTTGATTTATTCACCCCACTCCATAATCCATATGATCTGGCTAAACCAATTCCAATTGACATGAGCCTTATTGATATGGATCGGATTTCCTCACCTCCATCCTTTTTTGAGTTTGTCTTGTTCGAGGAATTGTTAAGGGCTTCAGCCAACTACATTCCTCCATCCCCTCCACCTTCACCTTCACCTTCACCTTCGAATCCTAAGGTTTTCTAGGTAGACATAGATGAGGATAAGTCAGAAGAGTTTGATGACATCTTAGATGACATTCATCTGATCCCTACACCCCATCAACTTGAGGAAGGTTCCCATATGTCCATTGAAGATACCATTGATGTGGACCTTAGTTTAGATAAAGACAATCCCCAAATTTTCAATCTTGGTAAAAGCTTATCTAATGATGAACAAGAGCAATTAATTGCTCTCCTCAAGAGGAAGAAGGGTATTTTTGCATGGTCCTATAAAGACATGCCTGGTCTTGACCCTAGCTTGGTTGTCCATAATCTCACCTTACATCCTGATGCTAAGTCGATCAAACAAAAACTTAGAAGGATGCATCCTACCATTGCCCTCTTGGTCAAAGAAGAGCTCCAAAAGCTACTAGATGTGGGTTTCATCGTACCCATTGATTATCCTGAGTGGCTCTCAAATATGGTACCCATTCGTAAGCCTAATGGGGTGATACATTTGCATTGACTTTTGAGATCTTAACAAAGCGTGTCCTAAGGATGACTTTCCTCTCCCAAACATTGATACTCTTGTCGACACTTGTGCTGGCCATGAAATGCTTTCTCTCATGGATGGTTTTTAGGATACAACCAAATTCGAATAAATCTTGATGACCAACACAAAACAACATTCACTACACCTTGGGAAACTTTTTGTTACAAGGTGATGCCCTTTGGCCTTAAAAATGTAGGTGCCACTTATCAACATGCCATGACATACATTTTCCATGACTACATGCATAATATTATCGAATATTATGTGGATGATCTCTTGGCTAAATCTAAAACTCGACAAGAGCACATTGGTGTATTGGAGAAAGTTTTTGACCGACTTCTAGAACATAATGTAAGGTTGAACCCCAAGAAATGTGTCTTTGGTGTTACCTCTGGAAAACTTCTAGGATTCATTATCTCCAAAAGAGGCATTGAGGTGGACCCAAACAAGGTCAAGGCCATCATGGAGATGCCTCCTCCAACTAACTTAAAGGAATTGCATAGTTTACAAGGAAATATTCAATCGATCCATCATTTCATTGCACAACTTTCTGATAAATGTAGGCCATTCAATCACCTACTACAAAAGGGGGTGCCATTTTCTTGGATAGATGAGTGTCAAAAAGCCTTTGATGACATTAAGCAATACCTAGCTTCTCCACCAGTCTTAGCTCCTCCTCGTCCGGGGTCCCATTCTATCTTTATATTTTAGCAATGGACTTTGCATTAGGGACAATGCTTGCACAAAAGAATGAAGAAAATCGAGAGCAAGCTGTCTACTACATTAGTCGAACATTGGTAAGCTATGAAACTAGATACGCTTATGTAGAAAAATTGTGCTTAGCAGTGGTTTTTACCACTAAGAAACTTTGACATTACATGCTTAGTCACACAACATATGTCATAGCTAGAGAAAATCCTCTGCGTTATATGATGTCTCACACTTACAATAACACCACATCACTAAATGGATAATGCTTCTTACTGAATTTGACCTTGAATTCATTAGCCAAAAATCCATTAAAGGTCAGGTAATAGTCGATCAACTTGTGGAAGCTCCACTACCTAGTGATCATCCTTTGATTATTGAGCTCCTAGATGATTTGGTATTTGCTATCATCGAACAAGAAGAAGATGTCATTTTAGAGGAAGATATCGATATCACACTATTCTTTGATGGCTCTAAGTGCATGAAAGGTCAAGGTGTTGGAGTCATGTTTCATACACCCTAGGGGGTACCTATCCCCTTATCATTCAAACTTGACTTCCAATGCACAAACAACATTATAGAGTATGAAGCCTTAATCTTAGGTCTTCAATCAGCTATAGCTATGAGCATTAAGCGTATTAGGATATTTGGTGATTCTCAACTTGTCGTTAAGCAAATCAATGGAGAATACCAATGCAAAGAACCTACCATTAAGCTTTATCATGAAGTAGCAATGAAATTGCTCTCTAAGTTTGATTGGTATGAAATCAATAGTTTGCCATGTTCGACTAATAGATTTGTAGATGTGATGGCCTCCCTTGGATCATTGATTCCAAAAGACTCCTTTGGAGAGGTACAACCCCTTATCATTTCAATGGTCTCTAAATCTGCAATTGTTCATGTTGAATCTAAAGATGAAAAGGATGTTTGCTTTATCCAGTCGGATCCATATGAGCCTTGGTCAAGCCAAATAGTAGCCTTTCTCAAGTTTGGAACACTCCCATCTGACATGTCTCGAACTGCTAAATGCACATTCAAGCAAAAAGTAGCTATTTTCTTCTCTTGGGGGATGTGTTGTATAAACATGGTTATGATGGAGTCCTCCTTCATTGTCTCGAGTCTAGTGAGGCACAAAGAGCCATAGTTGAAGCCCATGATGGTACTTGTGGTGGTCATTTTAGTGGAATGGCCATTGCAAAGTGTATTTTATGCATGGGTTATTATTGGCCCACAATGGAACGTGATTATTGCACTTATGTTAAACATTGTAAGAAATGTCAAGAACATGCTAATTTAACTCATGTACCATCACAAGCTTTACAACCTATTCAAAGCCTTTGGCCCTTTTCACAATGGGGTCTAGATCTAATTGGAAAAATTTCACCTCCTTCATCGGGACAACATACATTCATCATCACAACCATTGAATACTTCACAAAGTGGGTTGAGGTAATTCCTCTAACTAGTATGATAGGACCTAGAATTATGGAGTTTATACTTCATCATATCATTTGTCATTTTGGTATCCCCTCAAAAATCATCTTCGATAATGGTAAGTCTTTCAAGAACAAGGATGTTCGAGCACTTTGCGAGAAATATAACATTCAACATAGTTTCTCGACTCCTTATTACCCATAAGCAAATGGATAAGTTGAAGCTTCCAACAAGACCTTAATTGCTATTCTCAAGAAACTTGTTAAAGAAAATCATAGATATTGGCATACACAAATTCCCTTGGCATTATGGGCTTATCGAACAAGCATCCACATGCCTATAGGGGCAACACCATTTTCATTGGTCTATGGAGCTGAAGCAATCATGCCTCTTGAGCTTGAGATCCCCTCCTTGCAAATTTCTTTGTAGGAATTCATAGATGATGACACTGCTAGACAAGCACATCTTGACCAACTCACACTTCTTGATGAGAGGTGAGTCAATGCTTTAGAGCATTTACGAGTTTATCAAGACCACCTAAAGCATGCTTACAATGCCAAAGTTCATCTACATGAATTCCAAGTAGGAGATCTTGTCCTTAAAGAGAATCAACAAAACACCAATGCATTATTGCATCTTCATGATAAATTCATGGCTAATTGGTTAGGTCCATACATTGTTACTCAAAGAGTGGGTAATGGTACTTATAGGCTTGCTAGTCTAGAGGGAGAGGAAGAACCTGAACCACTTAATGTTATACACTTGAGAGCATTCTATGCATAATGATATATATATATATATATATATATACATGGCTAATACACAAAAACATTGCACTTCATTTGCATACATTTCATGCCAAAACATTATATTAGAACACATTTCATTTTGCATTTCATACATTTCATTTCACACATTCCATTCCCATTTCAAATTTCATAATAAGGATCATTTATTAAGTTCAAGATTTTAATTGGTCCAATAAAATCATGTTGCCTTAATCAGGGGCACCTTCACATCATCATCCATTTTTCCACAAAGCCAAATTGTCATTAGCAAAGCTTTCCTAGGTGTTTTCGGTCACTCAACCACTCCTAGTGTTTTAAGCAACCTCCAAAATACATGTCGAGTTCCTTTTAGGACCATCACACATATACACTAAGAAAATCTTGAGTTTTGGGAATTGACTCCAAAACATTCTTGAACCAAACACAATTTCACATCTTAAAAACATCTTGTGTCAAAGAGGGATAACACCATACTTGGTATGAACCTCGAAGTGAAAAGGGTCATCCTTGCTAGTCCCATCATGCAACATAGTCCACAAAAATAGTGGTTTTCACCACTATCACAATTGCTTCCAAATTCAAAAGTTAGAGTAGTAAGGATAGGGTACAATTCTCATCACACTTAGGTTGAGAATCTGATTCCCCAAAGCTCTAAATATTTTACATCACACACCACTGATCATTGGGTTGTAAGGATCATACTACATTTCTAGTCAGATGGTTAAGTAGTCATCCCCAAAACTTAAGAGATCAAAAATCATGGACTATGGAGTTAGCCTCCATCGAAGCTATAGATGCTTGATTGGTAGTGGAGTACGCTCATGCATGGTGACACATCTCTTTTAAAGAGACCTCTGACCACACATACGGACAAGCTAGCTTCTTGGTTTCATCCATAATAGGTCACACCCAATTTACTCAAGATGAGTTAATGAACTCACTTGCACACACATTGGTTCTTGATTACCTCGAGTCATTACCATGCTCTTGATTCGGTAAATGAATTCACTACACACACATTTGGTCCTAGAGGGATTAGGTAGTTTTAGTGAGTTTGTTTGATACCACTAGTATGTCTGAGTCTCTACAAAATAGTCAGTTTTCCATATCAACATCCATATCTTCTTCCATATCAACATCCATATCTTCTTCCATGTCAACATCCATGTCACTTCATGAGTCATTCACCCCACATACCACCAAGTTTGGTGCCCCTGATTAAACAACAATGCTAGAAACATGGCCAAGCAAGATCTAAACTATGAATGATCATTAGAACATTTACATTCCACCTTGCATTAATCATCCATAACATATCATATGCATTCATCATCCATATAAACATGCATTCCACAAAAAGCATTCACACAAACATATAACACAAAAAGGTAAAAGCCATGTATATATGTATAAATATCACATGTACAATGAGTGCCAAAAGGCTATATACAATGGAGCACCAAGGCTCATATACAAAAAGTGCATCTAAGCACTAGCTACACCCTCCAAGAGGACCCCTGTGACCTAGAAGGAGCCCTAGACCTAGAGCTATGCCTAGACTCGCTATGCCTAGTAGCCTCGGATATAGATGAGGTTGGAGGATCAAGAAGTGGAATATGATGCTCCATCAACCTATCCTCCAATGCCTCGATATACCTATGTCAAGATCGAAGGTGCGCTATGTCGATATTATGTCGATGCTCCCTCTCTAGTAGCTCTACTTAGAGCCTCATGATCCTCTCATCTTGAGCCATCACCATTGCATCTTGCTCTACCACCTACTTCTAGCCTCACCCAATCCTCCTCACTCTAATCGAGAGGCCCATCTAGAGTCTCCTCCATGTCATCTCCATCTTTTCCATCTCCTCCACTCTTTAGAGCCTACCTCTCTACACCTTAGTCCTCCTCCTTCGATTATCTGATTGAAGGTGCCTCTATCACTTAGGAGCCTCATGGGTCTCCTCCACCTCATCCCCATATCCACTAGCTGCTACTAGAGTTGGTGCCCATGGTGGTTGTGTAGCGAACCATACATCATACTTTAGAGTAGTCCTCACATCATCTATATTAGGGAGATCTATCTCCTCATCATCCTCGTAAGCCTCCCTCCATGGCTCTACACATGGTAGCCTTATCTCCTCTTGATGCCTCCTATAGAGCATCGACTCATCCAGAATCCCCTACCTCAAGCTAAACTATCGAAGTACTTATGAGAACTAAAAATACTCAGCCTCACTCTGATATCTCCCAACCACCCACCTAGCCTGTCGCACCTATCGTAGATGCTCTCCATATTTTGTCCACCTAGTACCCCACCATGGCCTCCATATCACTTGGGTAGATGTTAATCTAACCCATAAATCTTGGTACCACTAGCTCATCTACATAGGCTGACTCGGTTGTACCTCCTTGACCACCACCCATCTCCTCGTGTAGGGTTGCTCCCTACCCAAACCTACCATTGGTAAGCCTTTCGATCAAGCCATATTGAAGTGCTCCCATCCCCAACATTATAGTAACAAGCTGCATCCTAATCCCTTCCCCCCACCTCCTCACCTCATAGAGCTCTTGGTATGCTTACACCAATAAGGTAGGAGCCCATGCATACACCTATTACATAGTGAGCATATCACTCACTAACCCTATCAGGTTCCAAGGGAACCTACACCTAATATTATTCGAGGCCATGATGTTGGCCAACATGAACATCACCAAAGCATAGAGGGCATCCAACTCCTTGTCCACATACATGGACAAGTAGGGAATACCCCCACTCTCCACCCTCACACTCCCCAACTATCTCCAAACATCTTCTTCATCTTTGTACCTCGATCATATCCAACCTCGATGTGCACCCCTCCATTGGCACCTTGAGGATGTGGTATACATCCTCAAGTGTAAGGGTCACCTCTCCCATAGGGAGCTAAAATGTTCCCCTATCTGGATCCCACCTCTCTACCAAGGTAGAGAGGTACCCCTCATCCACCCTAATCACATCAATCTGGGCTACCTTTGCTAGCCCCATAACCTCTAGTAACTCCCACTCCTCCTCCACTAGTGCCTTTCTCATCCTAGGAATGTAAGGTGAGAACCGATGTTGAGCCTCCAAAATCCTAAGTTGTAACACAACACAAAATATTTGTCATTAACAAATAAAAAAACATAAAATTTTTGCACAAAAAGGACATTACCTCAATCTCGCACTCCATCTAGCCTCCATCTGCTCCTTCCACTACCATAGCTTTTATGCTCAAATTCACTTCACCTCACTCCACTCCACTCCACCCAACTCTCCTAGATGTAGCTTCTCAAACTCACAAATGCACAAATGAGCTCAAATCTCACCCAACAAGCTATTTATAGCTGCTTCAGGCACCTTGAGATGCCCATGGGTATTTCTTGGTGCATTGAAGTGCACCAGTATTTGTAAAATACCCAAACATCGATAGGCATCTATGCATGCCAAAAGCGCCAACTGGTGTTTGGCATCAATTTTGATAAAAGAAAATATCTTTACAAAATAGTGGCTTATTCCCACCAAATCAATCTAAATATGCATCCATATCATCATATTAACAAGTTTTGTGAAGGTTACAATTGATTTGGATGCATAATTTTCATTGCGACCAAAAGTTGCAAAATCGCTTAACAAGTTACAAAAGCACTCCAAAATGGTCCAAATATTCACAAAATGACTATAATCATCATTCTCATCATCAATACTTCATTTCCACATCATTTTCAATCATAACATTTGCATATTTTCCAAGTTCAAACAACATTCAAGTGAACCTTGTATCTAGTGGGTTATTCTATATACTTGGTGATTGCAATGATTTGCATCCATGCAATTCGGTAAGATGAATAACCTACCATAAGGACACTTGGTCATTTTCATCATTCCATATCTCCTTGTTCGAAATCACAATCACATTTGGTACTTCACTTTTTGGGTGAAACTATGCCAAGACCAATTTGCACAAAAGCTATCATTGATGGCCTAGTTCATGGGGCTTAAAACATGGACAAAATCACATTTCATCATTTCACATTTCCTTGACAGTCATCATAGAGATAGGCACTAGCTAGGGTGATTGGTTCCAATCATGGGAATTATTCAATAGTCACTAGTAGGCCCTCCAAAGTTGACTCTTTTTATTTTTCTTTGCATCTTCATCTTTGCATATCAATGACGCTGAAAGGCACATTCTTCAACAACATCGAATCACCCCAAATTTGGGGCAACCATATTTGGTTTTGACTTTCCCACAATGGGATACATCTTACATGATCATGGCATCTACACTTGGCAAAAATCCCTTCATCTATTGGGGCAAAAATAGACACATTTTTTATCATATTTTTCACAAAACCCTTCATCTATTGGGGCAAAAATAGATGCAATCATTTCACATTTTTCACCAATCCCCTTCCTACCATTGGGGTAAAAATGGTATCACATTTACATAAATTATTTGCACATATTTTTCAATTGGCTCATGAGATTCATCCATAAACTCATTCACCAATTGAGGGGGTAAGCTACGCAAATCTAAATTCTTTAATTCTTTTGTCTTCAAGCTCATGTTTCACATCTCAAGAGAAAGTTGCTTCTGCACCTAGCCAAAATAGGTGTCTTGTGTTTTTTACATTGTGTTTCACGCAATGTAGTACAAAAGGGGCATCTATAGACACCAAAACCTAGCCACTTGTCATCCATCCAGGTCTTCCCACCATTTTTTATCCCTTTATTTATATATCTAGGCATATTTGTTAAATATATGTTTAATATTAATATTTTAATATTATATTATATATAATAAATATAAATATTATATATGTGAATAAATCCTAGCCATCCGATTTAACTTAATCCTAGCCATCCATCTACATCAATCCATGCCACACACCCAAAATTAATATCCACCCTCCATTATGTTTTAATCTGAGCCACACAATTCGTGTCACTCAAACCCTAACATACCCTAGTGTGGATTATTAATAGGAGCCATTTTGATGGCTCAACCCCTAAGTCATTTTGCTAAGTCATTTGCTAAGCCATTTACCCCTGAGTTTCTTAGAGTATCCAAGCACTCTTGCCTTCATCCTTGCTCATCATAACCCCTGCATCCATCGTCGCCCCTCTCGTCCAACTAGATCTACTTCTGTAGATCTTCACCTTAGCTCCTGAACACCTTTGGGTGCTCTCTATCACTATCGAGCACCTTCGGGTACTTCTCCTTCATCTTCGAGCACCTCTGGGTATCCTCCACCATTCTCGAGCACCCATAGGTATTTTCTGCTACCATTGAGCACCTGTGGGCATCTTACACTAGAGCTTTGCAACCCTACTAGCCCTCGGGTGATGCTAGGGCATCATCGCACCAATTTCCTGCAATAAATATCATAGATCAGAAAATAACAAGCATCTCAAGGTAAATATTTTTATTGTTATTTCATTCTATGCATTTTTAGTTTATGTTCATGTTATTTACATTATATAGCTAGGGTTTTTGTATTGATTATTGAGGGCCTCACATTGTGGAGCCCTCATAGTTGCTACTAACCTATTTGCTATTTTCTTGTGTGTATATCTAGAAGTGTTACATAAGCATTGTGCAATTGCTTAAGCTGGAGTGGCCTAGTATTGGATAACACGAAGCCCACTCACATCTGTTGGGATCAGAAGCGAGATTGAAGACACCACCAACATTGTTTGCTAGGGTTTTGGAGAACCCTAGCTATTGTAAACATTTGTATCAAAGAAATCAATTCTTTCATTGTAACATTGGAGATTTGAGGCTCCCCCCATTAATAATAAAAATCATCTCTTTTTGTGCAATATTGTCTATTGATTTCAATTTGTCTTTATATCTATTTTGTGGTGTTTCACTTTTGCATCTACACCAGGCCTCTTTAAAATAAGACTATATATTGCCTACCATTGATCAAATTTTACAAAATATAGTTGGGTCACATATGTCATCTCTCCTAGATGGATTCTCAGGATATAATTAGATCTAGGTTAAGAATGAAGATCAACATAAGATAGCCTTCACCACCAACTAGAGGAATTTTACATATCAAAGGATGTGTTTCTGTTAGAACTCAATGCTTTAATAATTTTTATTATGAAATGATAGATATTTAAATACACAAAATACCTATTCTTGGTATAAAAAACCTCTAACCAATTTTGTAACTACCTTTGTCCTATAGGGCATGCATAGTCCTTATGATGGGTGGTTATACCACATACCATTTCACATGGGCTATGATGGGAGGTTATACCATTTATTTTATGGGATTGAAATGAGCCCCATCCTTATTATATCATCACCACATAGTAGTATTACAACAAAGCTTGGATATTATCCATGTATCACTTGGAAAGATTTGAACCTTGGTCTCCTCCTTAAATATTGAGGAATCTAACTGGTTGAGCTAATGCCACTTGATAGGAGGTTATACCATTGTCCTCTAGTAGACACTACATATCATTTGTTAAGTGGTTACTCAGATTTCACACACATTAACTATGATGTAATAATTCCTAACATTCCTCCCTTATTACATCATAGTCATAGCTTTGCCTTTGTCTTCAAACTTTAGCTCTTAACTTTTGACTTGAAATATTCTAGGGTGATGTTGGAATATGAGAGAGAAATCCCTCCCTTAAGGTAGACTTTCTACTATGATACTTAGGAGTGTTGAGTTCCACCAATCATGTACTCCAAAAATATTTTTATTACAAATAATTATTCAAAATCAAATACTTATAAATTCAATGCATAAAATATGTCCCTCCTCCAAAGTATTTATAGGGAGGATCTTTGTCATGTAATTTGAATATATCAGTTGTCGATAAGATAAAATACTCTCCTACCATGTAGTTTGTTACCCAGTATTATCTTAAGCAATGTCTTCTATTGAGGTGAGGACAATCACCTCTTGTCTTTTCTTCTTTTCATATTCAAGATGCTACATTTGGGCTTGTTCGATTGACTAGTTCTTTTGTTGGTTCTCCAATGATTTGAGATGATTGATTGGTGCAAATTTGATAATGGTATTTTTTTGATTGTCCTTGAAAGAGTTAGCCAAGTCTCATCTCTAATATTTGTGTTTATTGCCTGCATAGTCATTGTTGAGTGTTTAATATACCTTCATAGATAAAAATGATATGTTTTTCCTCCATTACTATTGCTCCTTTTGTTTTCCTTTGATGAATCTTGTCGTGCATGGTTGTAGGTGCTATGTTGTTTGTGAGTTCGCTTTATATAGTGGATATTATCATGATAAACTTTGTGAAGTTCAAATATTTTTCTTGTTTCATTATCATATGCAATAATCTTGGATTTTCTAGTTTTGTCATATATGAGGCATACCTTGGATCCTTGTTGTTTGTTAAATTCAATCTTTAAATTGTGGTCAAGTAATTAATTTATGGACAGTAGATTCTTAGTGAGTCCTAGAATATACAAGACTCCTATTAACTTGCATGTGTGAGATCCAAGTTGTAATTTGATATCTCCTATGTCTTTGATATCATAAGAAGTGTCATCACCCAGAGAGACATTTCCTATATGACTGGAATAGTCTAGAGTTTGACACCAATCCTTTTTACTAGTCATATCATTAGTTGCTCCAAAATTGACATACCAAACATCATTGGGCTAACTTAATTGAGTATAAACAATAAACATGTACTCTTCTTATTTTGGATGATCTTTTTCTTCTTATTATTGGATCTTATTGGCGATATTATTTTTTGTGCCTTTCTTCAAATTTGATTTTTCTTATTTGATGATGACTTATTTTGCTGCTAGTTCATCTCTTGTGAAGGGGATCCATTTTTGAATGGATTATGTCAACATTACTTTATGGTGTGGTCGTTTCTACCACAAAGTTCACACATTTTTTGTGTGTAAAAATTATTTCTTTGAGAATCATTTCTCTTATTTTGATATCCTTGAGATTTGTTTCTTTATCAAAAGCATTGTGGAGGTGTCATGCCTCTTCTAAATGGTTTCTTCCTTTTTTATTTGTAAGGAGTAATTGTTCTTTATCTATTGTATGTGAGGCCTCTACTTTTTGAAGTAGGTTTACCAAATTTTCAAAGCTTGGTGTTTGTTTAGTGATATTTAATGTTGTCACAAAAACATTGTATTTTGATGGGAGAGATCTCAAAATAATTGGAACTAATGTTTCATTAGATACCTAGTTTCCCAATGCTTGTAATGATGCTCGTAACTCAACAATTCTCATTATAAAAGTTTTTAATTTCTCTCCACACTTCATCTTCAAGCAATGGAGTAGGCTCTAGAGAAATAGAATATGATTTTGATTCTTTGCTTCAAAAACTATTTATAATTCCCCCCATGCATCTTTGACCATGGTTGAATCCCAAATGTATGCTTGCACTTCATCTCCTACCCCAAACATGATGATTAATCTTTCCTTTCTATCTGCCTTGTCAAAATTTGGTTGATCATCACTTATTTGTAGTAGGATGGTTAATGGCTCCATATACTACTTGTCATACCTATTCAAACTCAAGCTATATCCTAAGTTTAATTTTCTAGGAAGCATAACTATTCCCCTTAATAGTTAGGAATCAGGCAACAAGAACTTTGGTGCTCCACTAGCCATAGTAAACTTTTACAAAATTTGAATATTCTTCTTTCACTTTATCAACCTCAAAAAAAAATTTTAGATAAGTATATATAAGCCTATACTCATGTTTTGATATTTGCCTCAAATCATAAAAAAAATTGTCTCACTAGGCAAAACAATTATGGGTAGATTTTCTTTCTTCCACTTGAATCTTCAAGGAATATCCTACAGAAATTTATTCAAGGAAACTTTATAAGCACCTTTCATTTACCTATAATTTAAACAATGAAAAAGGTGTTGGATTTTAAGCCTTATACTACCACAAAATATCACAAGTTATCTCACAATATCACACATGTCCCAAATATAAAATAGCCACAATATATTAAAGGTCAAGATAATAATATGAGTAGAATAATATGAGCAAATTAATATGTATATCAAGGCTTATATAAATCAAATAACATTCATTTATATACTGAAATATGAATGTAAATAGCCTGAATCATTCATGAACTATGCATGAAGAACAACTTACAATATTAATTGCTCAAATGTATACAAGCTTTATTGCTCCTCTTCCTGTTACAACTTTGAAGTACTTGATACTTGACTGAATTGATTTAATTGATTTCATTGATTGAATTCCTATGGAGAATTGTATCCATAATATAGCAATAGTAATGTGACTCTTCAAGTACTTGACTATTGTTATCCATATGTCAAGTCTCATGACTCTTGGCTTACCAACTTGCCACTTGCATGCTTGATGAACACTTGACTCTAGACACTTGCACACTTGACTCTTGTACTTCTACATGCACTCCTACACTAAGACACTTGTGCACATTCAGTCAACAAACACTTGCACTCTAATTTACATGACACTTGTGCATTTCCTACACATTCACACTATTGGAATATATTATATTATTTTGTACATGCTAATGTACCACCTTTGGTACAACCTTAGATTAGGAAAGAGTGTCCTAGATTAGAAGATGAGTATTTACTTTATGCAATGTAATAAATGCACAAGTATTATTAAAGTGTGCAAAGTATTTTGGTATTGTAAATGTGCATAGTTGTCCATGTGCACATGAGTCCATAGAATAGGAAGTTAGAGAGTCTCTAGAAGAGTGAAGGCCAAGAGTGCTCCATATGAAGAGTCACTTTACATCCTATATGTATAGGATATGACATGTTTTGTAATATGGAAGTATGGATACTTGAGATCCTTGATTCAATAGAGATACATTTTCATGAGCATTTATTAATGGCAATTTTATGAGTTATAGTTGAATTTATTTCTGAGTTTTAAACTTTTAGAATATTGCCATTATTATATATATATTGTATTGCAACTTTATTTTTTATCTTTTGGTGAATTTTATCTTAAGTATTTAGCTTCAAAAGCTAACATACATAAAAGAGGAAATATAAATCACACTCTAAACTATAAACTCAATCCTAATCTACTATTTATAAATGTACCATGAAGGTACCATGGGGTTACATTAACATGTACCAAATAATGTAATATATCTCAACAAAAGGTAATATTTTATAGCCTTTAATTGGTTTTCCCACTATTAATATGGGATTAATTTATTTGTTAGGTTTATTCCAAAAACATCTATGTGCTACCTTTTCTGAGTTCAATTGTGCACGTGGATTTTTACTTAACCTTATCATATATATATGCACATTGGCCTTGAAATGGAGGAGAATGAATCCTTTCAAGGTTTCAATGTCAATAATGTGAATTACTAAGTACTGATCCAATGATTGACATCACTTAGAAGTTTATTGCAAATAATTATGGAGGCCTTCGTTGGGCATGTTGGAGATGGATAATATCTACTGCATTCCTAAATCAAGCATAAATGAATATAATCAACATCAATTCCTAGATGGAATAAGTAATACTCTTGCTAAGCATGGTTGGAGTTGTGCTCTTGATAAGCATACTTTTGCTTAATTTGAAAAATGGTTGTGGAGATTTAGATACTAGGGATATTCAATGACAGTATCAAAGGAACTGGAGACTTAAATTCTTGGTGTCTTTCTCAATCTATGCTTGTATTAGAGACATTTCACAACTTATAATGGTTTAAATGCTTCTACGCTCTTGAAAATTGGTCTTTGATATCTTGGACTTTTGCTTTTCATGCAATTTATCGTTGATGCATATGAATCATGAATTTTCTAAACTTGTCTATTAGCTTGAATATTTCCTTAATTCATATGAATTTTGCTCCTTGTTGTTTGATGCAACTGAAGATGGGCTTGCTATGTTTAAACATTTGCTTGGACATTTTCTTTTGTTCATGTAAAGTCTTCTCTTTGGAATAATTTTGTTTGCTTGCATCTACCATCATTGCTTCTTTAAATGGAGTCTTAATAATTTTTCTAATACTAGAATATTCCTTTTATTCTTGTTGAATTGATTATTGGGGCACCTTTATCTTTTTCTTGTTAATAAGTTTTTTATGTTCTTTTTTGGAACATAGTGCTTTTTCCTTTGAGATATGCCTTACGCCTTTGAATGACAAATAATTCTTCAGTGCATCAATTTAAATTTTATAAATTTTTCTTTCTTGCTACTATTTATTTTCTTGCAATTATTTATGAAGATTATATGGCTTCCTTAGTGCCTTTGAATACTAAATTGAAATTTCAAGGGATATTTATGACCATGTTTCCTTTTGTTGATCTTGACCTTGTTGTTTGCATATTGTGACCTTATTAGTATTTTTATAGGGATGAGACCCTTTTTACTACTTGAAGGTTTTTTGCCTCTTTGGTCTTTGGTAGGAATTTTTCACCCTAAGACCTTTGATTCCAAAAAAATCTTCCAAAGAATATTTCTTCACATAGAATATTATAACCTTTCTTTTAAGGTTTATCTAATCAATCTATTTATAGTGTTTGTTACCCTTAAAAACTTCTTTTCAAAATAGAGTGCTTCTTGAGCTTCTTTAGATCGAAGGGAGAGGAGGATCAAAAGGAGAGATGGTTCTTACTTCTACCTTCTCTAATACCACATGTTAGAACTCAATATTTTATTACTTTGTATTATGAAATGGTAGATATTTAAATACATATAATGTCTATTCTTGGCATAGCAAACCTCTAACCAATCTTGTAGCTACCTCTATCCTATAGTGCATGCATAGTCCTTGTGATGGGTGGTTATACCATATGCCATTGCACATGGGATATGATGGATGGTTATACCTTTGTTCTCTAGTAGACCCCACATATCATCTACTAAACTTACATACACATTAACTATGATATAATAGTTCCTAACAATTTTGGTCTATCAAATGCAGGTGCAACCTTACAAAGGGCTATAGACATATATTTTATTGGGCTTGTAGGTGAAACCATTCTCATATACCTTTATGATCTAATTTTATTTTCCAAATATAAGAGCAAACATGTCAAACATCTTGAGTCAATTTTCCAAAGGTTTTAGGAATTTGGTGTCTCTCTTAACCCTAAGAAGTCTACTTTTATGATCAAAGAAGAAAAAATGCTAGGTCATGTTGTATCAAAATAAGGTTTAGTCATAGACCCTAATAAAACAAAATTCATCCAAGACCTTCCATTTCCCTCATCAGTTAAAGGAATCAGGTCATTTCTATGACAAATCTAGTTTATTTCCAAGTTCATCCCTTTTTCCTAAATGGTTAGGCCCATAACTAAATTATTGAAAAAGGGTGCCTCTCTAGAATGGACCAATGAAGAAAATAAAACATTCCTAGATATTAAAGTTACCATCACCAAATCTCTAGTTTTGATCAACCTAGAATTCTCCAAAGATTTTAGGTTATATGTCTTTGGTACAGATGAAAGAATCATAGTTGTCCTAACTCAAAAGAATGATGAAAATGAAGAACACCCCATCTCCTTCATAAGCCAACCCTCCACAACTGTGAGGAAAGATACACCCTTATTGAAAAATACATATTCACCATCATGAAGTCTCTCAAGAAGTTTAAGTACTACCCATCATATAGTAAGACTACTATCTTTGTAGAAAATCCTAACATCTGATTTATTGTATTACATGGCAAATTAGGAGAAAAGAGGACTGGATGGATCAATGAAATTTAATAATTTGACATTGAAATTAAATCCACCAAATATATCAAGGGAAGAGCCTTACATGAGATATTAGAAATGGTGATCCCTAAAAATCAGATTGCTCTAGTAGAAAAGATAGATGTAGATAATAAGACTAGTTGGATGGGTGATATGTGCCAATATATGGCTATAGGATGGGTGTCAAAAGGGTTGACAACCAAAGAGAAAAACTCAAGCATAAGGTAATGTATTATCATTGGCTAGATGGATTCTTGTTTAGAAAAGGATATGATGATGTCTTACTGCATCACATAATAGAAGAAAATATGAGGATCCTAATCAAGCAATACCATGGTGAGGGAGGGTATTTCTATGCATCCACAATCACTCACAAGATCCTGAGAGCTACATACTATTGGCCTACCATCATTTTTATTACTACCAATGGGTTAGACTATAAATTATGCTACATATTTAGGGGAAGAAAAAGAAGAGCTCCAATACCCCTAAAGCCTATCATTATGACTAAATCATATCAACAATGGAGCCTATACTTTATAGGTAAATTCAATTCATTGTCAAGTACAAGATATGGATGGATCCTTATTGCTACAGATTATTTCACCAAATGGGTTGAAGTCGTCCTAGTGAAAGTAGCTAATTAGGAGATAATGGTTCAATTGTTAGAAGATATCATCACTAGATTTGAAGTACCAGTTGCCATATTCATAGATAATATCACCTATTTCAAGGGGATAAAATGATGAATTTTTCCCTAGAATACATATTCTTGCTCAAGACATCATCCAATTATTATCCCTTGGGAAAAAACTTGGCCAAATCAACTAACAATAATATCACAAGGATCTTGAAAATAACCATTTCCAAGTCACAAAAATACTAGCATACTAAGTTGCATAAGGTGCTATGGGTAGGATGGAGTGACACCAAAGGTACCCAGAATATTGTCCCCTTACAAATTGGTCTACAACAAGGAGGTTGTGCTACCAATTAATTTAGATCCCCATCCCTTCATATGTCATAAAAGCTTAAATTGAAGGACACCAACATCAAGGCCATGCAAACAAGGTTGAATGCATTGTTGTCCCTAAAATAGGAAAGAGAAAAGGCTTTTGAAAGAACAATGCAACATCAAGAAGTCGTTAAAAGGTGGTTTAACAAAAGAGCCATGGAGGTGGAGTACAAAGGAGACCTCATATTTAAGTGGTATGAGGATCAGACAAAACATGAGGAGCATCAAAATTTTGATTCCTTCTTGAGAGGTTCCTACCAAATCATGAGGATCATAGGCCCGAATGACTACAAACTTGCTACCACAGATAGAGGTATGTTGCCTATTTGGACAAACAAGCAATATCTCCATCTGATTTAGCAATAAGAATCCCAACCAAAAGCATATGTAAATATGTATATATTCATTATGGCTACTATTATAAAAATTATTTCCACTCTTTCTACTACATTTCTTCTACAAATCCCTTTTGTCTAAAAAAATTCTATTGTTCTCTTCTCCTTTTCTCCTTAACATTGCCATATCATGTCAATGTCACTGTTAAAAATAAAGTGAATTGCTTTCTATTAGTAAATGAACCATTTTTAATTTCAAGTGGATTATTCACAATAATGATCAAGATTCTCTCCCTTAGACCCATCCTACGCCAATTGGCCACAAGGACTAATAGGACCTTAACGGGTCAACCACCCTACCTGACTAGCACATGCCAAGGAATGGGCATGTGTGCACTGCACATGGGGCATATAACCCTTGGGGGGCCTAAAGGGACCTCACTTCTAATGCACATCATGACAAAGAAACTAAGCTACTCCCTCCACACATGCCATGTCTATTCCATTCTAAGAAAACCACCTAAAATAAAGCTAGTTAGGTAGCAGCTTCATAGAAGCTCCCTGTCCATTGGCTATAAAGTGATACACTTTGCTAAATTTTGGACTTGTCTAAAACACGTGATGATTTTCTCATATCTAAAAAAATTTCTCCAAAGATGAGTGCAAGTAAACCACTCAGGTCACCCCAAAGGCAAAACATTTTTCACTCCCTTGGGATGAGCGAATTGCTCAATTTCAATAAGTGTATCACTTGAACTACCTTTGTGACTCACCAAGGGCCCTACAGTGAGTGAATAACTTAATTTTCACAAGTTAATCACTTGTTTTTCCCAAGAAAAAAAAATCCTTGTAAAAACTTTTAAAGGGTCCAAAGTAAACGAATCACTCAAAAATTATGAGCAAATAACTCTATTTTTTAGGACTTAGCAAAAATTTTGTCCTTTCTTTGAATAATTACTGTCAACCCTATTTTTCCCATTTTTCATTCTAAATCACCATGGACACCAATTTTGCATCTATTAGTCCCTCATTACTTGAAGCACATCCCATTTAAACACCTTCTAGTACCACTACTTTGCCCACTTCCACTCCACCTTCACCCATTCCTATGGTATCTGGCGAGACCAAACCATTAGAAGGAGAGTCACAAAAAAGAAAAAGGAAAGGCTTCTCTCCTCCAAATTGATCTAAGGAATACTACGATGATCCATATCAAAATATAGAATAAATGAATTACACACACTTCATCATGCAAATGAGAAGGGATGTAACAACCCAAGTCTACTCACCTAGTTGTCAAAACACAAATTCAAAATGTTGCTAAAAATACACATGAATGTTACACATTTACATAGATATTCCCAAATTTGTATTAGTACTATGGCATAGGAGTTCATAATTCAAGACCATTACCACTTTAGATGGTATCTTAAGTGCTCGGGATTGGCCAACTTCCCGCGATAGGTTACCATCTGAAAGGTCCATACTCCTCTCTTGAGTTTCCTTGACCTTTGCATGGGTTTGCCCTTCCAGGGCCAATAACACTTGGAAGGGTGGATGCACTAATTGCCCGACTCAAAGCATTGAGGACTTGGATTTATAATCCTACTCTTGTCCTTATGGGTCCATTGACCTATCATTTTCTAAAGAATCATGCTTTGGGTTACTATAGCTATGCTAGTGCCTAATCATTGACTCTCAACTAAGGTTTAACTAGGGTTCACCATCACATTGTATTTGGACCAATTGTCTCAGACCCAGTTTCGATTGATGGTAATGCTGCCCATACCATCTACAGCTAGACTTTTCAACCTCGAATCTGCTCTTCGACCTTGGGTTTTATTGGTAATTCCACAACCGGAGTAGGTTCGTGAGCAACCTCATGTATTATTCGTGTGGTAACCTAGAACAATGTCCCTTTCCATTGTTCATTACTATTTATAGAGTAGGAGCCCCATCCTTTTAAAATATTGAAGAAAGTTTACCTCTAATTCACAATAGTCGCCACTACGAACTATCGAAGTTGGGTGGATAACATCCTACTTGATACCATCATATGCCATATTTTGCAATGGTTTCTCTTCTTCACACCATTCTTCTCAATGGGTTATGATCTTTTATTACATCATTCTTCTTAATGGAGAAAATTTTTAGTCTACCGCTGATTGTGGTTAGATAGTCTCAGTGTTTTGAGTAATATGGTTTGCTCATAAAGATATGATGCTAAGAACCATTTAAATAAAATTAAAGGAAACACTTTTAAAAGAAATTTAAATACTTTAAAAATGTACATAATCTACTCATCCGAGCTAAAAATGGTATATATATATACAACTAACGAATTTCATAATAACACCCTACTAATTTTCTTCTTAAAAGATAATTCTTTAAAGATTCTAAATATTTTTCTTATATATCCTTCCAAAAAAAAACTAATTTATTCATTATATCGAAGGAACTTTATTAGCCTAACTATAGGCTTAATCTACTTATTATAATAGCCTACCACACACTACAACGTTACTTTTATTACCTATCCATTCGTAAAGGGTTTAAACCATTATCATGCATTCTTAATATTCAATTTCAAAGTTGGAGTGTATATATAATAGATGCTACATTTTAATATTAGGGCTTGGTAGGTGTTATTCCCATACTTTCGCTCGTGGATAACCTCATTTTGGCATATAGTTTGGTTCTTCTTTTACGTTATCCAAACTCTTTCCATGACACATCCGAACAGGACATTAAGGTTTTCTCCTAAGTTAATTATAAAGATACTATCTTATCTATTACATGAAGACATCTAATTTTTCAAAGTTCTTGTGTTCATGGAACACCAACCATGCCAACACAACAATTTTCCTCTAATAAAATTTTAACAAACATCCCTCGTTAAAATTTCCAATAAAATGTATATATTTTATCTTGGCTGAAAATCTACGAATAGATCTGATTTTGTCTTATAACAACAACATTTACATGGATTTCTTGACATTCAATAGTAACATGATTAACAACCTATTGAAAAAGGTGTATTTTATTTTACGTATATCTATACTCCCAAGACCCTGAAGGCTTCTCTTATATGCTACGCCCTTGGAAAAGAAACATATTTATCTACCTACTATGCCCAGAGAAGGTCATCTCACCGGTAGACAAGATACATTTATCTTATATTTTTATTATCTTTTTTTTTCTAATATTAGCAGAAATGACAATGCACGGTTTTTTTTGCATTTGGAGGTTCCTTAGGTTTTTCTACTGTGCACATATTTGTTGGTCTTTAGAAGACTCATACGACAAATCCAGGTTTAACACAGTTGTGCATTGGTAAGGAAACAATGATTTACACATTATGACATCACCTATTTATAGGGACAACCACAAACAACTCACAAACTTGCATCTCCACGCTAAAATTACTAACAATAAAGATCAGCAGATTAAAAAGGTTTTTTTTCATGATTTTCTAAAGTTTTGAGATAGTATTTTTCAATACGTTTGAACATGAGATAAAATGTCAACCTCGTTCTCTGATTTAAAAATATATATAAATACACATATAATGAATAATACAAAACAAGATAAATAATATTTTTTCCATTTTCCACAGACCCCTTGCGCAATTTGAAAACTACTAAAACAATTTTTGAAGCATATAAGTTTGAATACAATGACATTCTATAGAAACATGGGTATCGCTTATAATCAACCAAACAACCTTCCTAATAGGGTCATCTCACTCCATCGAATCTGATTCTTGCATATTACCTCCTCATGATAGAAAGCATTGGGTAGAGGACTATAGGGGTCAGCTTGGCCCTTTTGTGAATGTATTTATTCTACATGAATGCAATTCTGAAGCAAAGCATAATAAAATATAACTAAAAACAAATGCTCTCATATCTATTTTTTTATTTTTCAAATAAAACATCCGAAAGTAAAGACAAACGCTCACACATAGTCCTCAACCAGCATTCAAATACATATTAAGTATCATTATTTACAAAATAGCAAATCTATTCTTGGAAAAGTACTAGTTCTACCTGATAAGAGGTTGAAATCTTCTCACTACTAGATTGATCTCAAACACGCTTGCAGGCTTGGATATTCCCATAGAAAGATTCTAGCTGTTACTTCGTCGAATGGTAATAATTTTTTCTAGGCAACTTCTTGCCAATTAAAAGAGATCAATTCTACCAATTTGACGACACATATCAAATAGACATGCAACAGTGCACCACATTGTCTGCCAGGTGGAAACGTCTTGATCTCATCCACCTGGTGGGTGGAAATAATACGTGTAAATACTTAGTATTATTATTATATGTTTTTTATTTTATATTACTTCCTTATTTTAATTAAAATAGTTTATTTATTTTAATTATATAGTTTACATTTTTAATTATTGTTTTATTATATGTATATATATTTTACTTAATTTATTATTATTTTAATAAATTTCTATTTATTAAGAGATACATGTATATTTTAAAATATTAATTACCATTTTCATCTAGCAAAAAATTAGTAAAACATTTAATTTCACAATCAACATATGCATGGAATGCAGCAAAAAGCAAGATGACCTATATGAGATTTTATAGTGGATTTCCATGTACCCATGGGTCAAGGTGTACGAGGCACATCATATCCCACCTTACCTTGACGTCCTCAACCTCTGTCTCCATCAGGAGGTGGTATTTTCTCTATTTGCTTATGGAATGAAGACTTGTACCTGCAATCACAACACTTACAACAATATCAAATAATGGGTATGTTACATTCTCCCCCACCAAGAATCAACACAATTTCTGTTTTAGATAACTAAACATATATTTATAAATAAAAAATCATGGATTATGCATGATTTCAAAATCCATAGTCTTATACAATATCATTAATATTCAGATATATAAATAAAACATACAAATATAATCACAATCATATTTAAGTTGTTCTTTTTGTTTAATAGTTTTCAAACAAGAAAGGGAATTGTCTTTTCATTTCTGCTACATCCTCGCAAGTAGCATTTCTCTTTGAGTAGTGATCCCACTGGACCCTACACTGGTCAAATATTCTCTTTCTCAAATTTTTAGACCTGTATCCCAAAATTTTTATGGGTTGAACCTCAATGAGATGCGGATCTGATGTCTACAAGTGAGAGACATCCAAAATATGTGATGGGTCAACAATATATATGAAGAGAAGAGACACATGGAAAACACTATGGATCTTTGATAATTTTGGTGGTAGGGCGGGATTATAAGCAACATGACTTATTTTGGCAATGATCTCAAAAGGACTAACAAATTTGGGGCTTAGTTTGGTAGACTTAATGGAGATTTTAGTCAATTTGAATCTAAGGAAGACTTTATCACCAATGGCAAATTCTCAAGGGGTTATTTTTAGATTTGCAAAATTTTTTTGATGATTCATGGATTCACAAAGTTTCTAGCAGATTTCCTTCAATTGGACCTCCATTTTCTTAATAGCATCAGGATCGATCACTTCTCAATCGCCCAAATTATCCCACATTAATGGTGTCCTACACCTGCATCCATACAGGGGCTCAAAAGGGGCCATGCCCAATGTGGTATGATAGTTGTTGTTATACACAAATTCCACCAAGAAGAGATAATATTCCCACTTGCTTTGGTGGTCCATACAATACATGTGTAACATATCCTCCAGCACCTGGTTTATCCTCTCTGTCTACCCATATGTCTCAGGATGATAGGTTGTGTTGATATTTAGCTTTGTACCCCATGCTCGGTGTAAATCCTGCCAAAATTCAGAAGTGAATCTCGAATCTCTATCCGAGATAATTATTTCAAAAAAACCATGCAACCTCATGATTTCTTCTGCAAAATTTTGTGCTATTGTAGGTGCATCATCTTGAACATTACCCGATATAAAATGTGTGACCTTAGTAAATTTATCCAAAGTTACATAAATTACATCATTGTCTTGGGAAGACCAACTATAAAATCCATAGAAATCACTTGCCATTTTTGTTCTGGTACATCAAATAGGTGTAGTTACCCTCCAGGATGCTGATGCTCAGCTTTGACCTGTTGATATTCTAGATATCTCGCAATAAATTGAACCACATCCTTCTTCATTCTGGGTAAAAAATAGTCTCTTTTCAAATTTTCTCTCATTTTATTCACACCTGGGTGAGCAAAATATGGTGCACAATGTGCCTCTTGCAAGATGGTTATTCTTAGCCCTTCATCATTAGGTACTATTATCCTATTTTAAAAATACACCAAATCTTGTTTGATATTGTAATATATGTGTCGATCTGATCCTTGCTCAACCTTAGTACAACATTAGTTGTAAAATTCATCAATTTTCTATATTTCCTTAATTTGCTCCTTTAGACCATTTTGACATTTTGTGAGGGAAGCTATGTGTCTTATTTGACTGAGGGCATCTGCTAGTTTATTTTCCTTTCCTTTGATGTATTCAATCCCAAAGTCATATTCAACCAAGAATTCCATCCATCTTCGTTATCTGGCATTTAGTAGAGGCTAGGTGAAAATATACCTCAAACTCCGATGATAAATATTTAACTCAAATTGTTTTCCCAAAAGATAGTGTCACCAAATTTTAAGAGCATAAACTACAACAACCATCTCTAAATTATGAGTAGCATAATTGATTTCATGTTTCTTGAGCTTCTTGGACTCATATGCTAGTACTGCCTCATCTTGCATTAAGACACCACCTAGTCCTTCTAGAGAGGCATTGGTACAAACTGTAAATGGTTTGTTGAGGTCAGGTTTTTGTAGTATAGGTGTATTTATCAGTTTTTATTTAAGGGTTTTGAAAGCATCTTCACACTGAGCCATCCACTTAAATGCTTTTCCTTTTCTTTGCATATTGGTAATAGGAAATGCAACTTTTGAAAATTCATTAACAAATTTTTGATAGTATCCAACCATTCCCATAAAACTTTTTACTTTAGAAACATTGGTAGGGGTTGACCAGACTATTATGGCTTCAATATTTTTAGGGTCAATAGCTATTCCTTTAGCTGAAACAATGTGCCCCATATACTAAACTTTTGGAGTATAAAAATCACACTTGGACAATTTTTCATACAACTAGTTTTTCTTGAGGATTTCCAAAAATATCCTCATGTGTTGGTCATGTTCTTCCTTATTTTGAGAGGAGATCAAAATATCATCCAAAAATATCAACACAAAATGATCCAGTTGCTCCTTGAACACACTGTTCATCAAATTCATAAATGCAGTTGGTGCATTTATTAACCCAAAAGGTAACACTATGAACTCATAATGTCCATAGCAAGTTCTAAAAGCAATTTTTATATATCCTCTTCCCTAATTCTCAATTTATGATAACCTGACCTAAGGTCGATCTTGGAAAATATTGTAGTTCCTCTTAACTGATCAAATAGATAATCTATTCTAGGCAAGGAATACTTGTTCTTTACTATCATCTTACTAAGCATCCTATAGTCAATGCACAGTCTTAGAGACCCATATTTATTTTTAACAAACAGAACCAGTGCTCCCCGAGGTGACACACCAGGTTTATTGTGTCCCTTTTCTAACAAATATTGCAATTGGGTCTTAAGTTCTTGTAGTTCAAGGGGTGTCATTTGGTAAGGTGTTCTGACTATAGGAGATGCTCCTGGCATGAGCTCAATAGAAAATCAAACTCTCTTTTTGGAGGTAATCCAGGCAGGTCTTCAAGAAAAACATCTCTATACTCATTCAAAATAGGATATTGTTGGAATATAGCAAAGTTGGATTCAATTTCTTCCTTTTTGTTTAACTTGACCACATAAAGTCTACATCCCTTCCTTAAGGCTCTTTTGACTTGCATTGCAGTTATTATATGGGGTTCAAAATATGCTCGATTATAATGGACACGGATTCATTGATTAGAGTCATTTATGAAATCTAACCACCTTTCTTCAAAATTCAACAGGGCTTTGTGGGCTTTTAACTAGTCTACTCCTAAGACTATATCAAAAGCATGTAAGGGAGCCACATATAGGTGCCAGTTAATTTTTCCCTAAGGTATATCTATTTGAGGCTCAAATAGGCATTGGTTGACCATATAGGTCTATTTTAAACTATACTCGACTTGCCACCTATTTGTCATGATCCCGGGTTTAACCGGTATGTCCCTCAAAATACTAGTTAAAATAAAACTATTAGTAGCACCACTATCTATAAAAATTTGAACATCTCTCTTACCCATTTTTTCTTTAAAAATAAATGGAGTAGCTTGCCTTGAAAGGTTAGGTTTACCTATAGCAGCATAGATTATGTGTGGAGTCTCTTCTGTAGGATTATTTTTATAAGCTCTGTGTGGGCATTGTCTTGCAAAATGATCTAAGGCTCCACATGCACAACATGTATTTGGTCTCGCATTCTTCTATTTATCCCCTTATTTTGGTTGACATATTTACTTTTATTCTGGTTACTGTTCTTATTTTATTGAAAATTTCTTTGTTATGGTTGCCCCTTATTTCCCTGATACTTTCCTTTATTTCTATTATCACCCCTTATATCATCCACCATATCTAAACTTATTATGCTGATCTCTGCCCCTATCTTGCTTTGGGTATCTTATTTTCTTGGAATCCTCTTATTCAATTTGCTGATAATAAGCCTTTGCATTCTTTTGGTTTATTTCTTCATAATAAGTAGCATCATAAGCTATTGTTAGAGTTTTTGGTACCTTTCTTCCAATGGATGTCCCATATTTGGGATGTAATCCCATTACAAATTTTTGGACCTTGAACTCCTCATGCTTGTCATATTCAAGGGCGTACTTCAGAAGTTGTACAAATATTTGATAGTATTCAATTACAGTCATGTTGCCTTGGCATAAGTTAGTGAATTCACCATATTTCTCAATATAGAACTGTGGCGTGAGGAAACGATCATTAAATTCTCTTTCAAATTCTTCCCATGGAATATCCACAACCTCCTTCTGAGTGATCTTCTTATGAGTGGTCCACCAGTCTCTGGTTGGACCCTCTAAATGTGCCATAGCCCATGTCGTCTTGGACTCCGAAAATATGGGTTGGATTGAAAAATACACTTTTGATTCACTTAACCAATTTACGGCTACTTCACCATCACCCCTTCCATAAAATTTAGAAATATTTAATTTCTTTATTTCTTTTTTCAATTCAACTCCTACTTTTCTTCTTGAGGACCCTTTTGGAAACTCACTTTCTCTTTCAATTTCCTTACCCTTAGATAGACTTTCAATGACTTTCTACATTCAAGTGATTATTTCCTATTATTGGGCCATGTGTACCCTCTGCTGATCCACGTGCTCACTCATTTGAGCTATCTGGATCTCCATTTTCTCTCGTTGTTGATTCAGCTACTCCTGCATTAATTGAATCATATTTGCCATATTTTCATCATTTTGTGTAGCCTTTGTAGCTACTAGCTCTTTTTCTTTCTTGGCAACACGTTGAGGCACTTCAGCAGTTTGCATTCTTTTTGACTCCCTCACAAGTTATCTTATTCCCTTCCTCGATACTTCTACAACTTCCTCTTGTAGATTAACATTGATCCTTCTGGAGGTCCCCACCATACCTGGTGACAGAATATGTATGTTAAAACAACAATTCATGCTTTCCATCCTAGGGTTTTGTAACCTAGGCTCTGATACCAACTGTAACAACCCAAGTCTACTCACCTAGTTGTCAAAACATAAATTAAAATTTTTGCTAAAAACACACATAAATATCGCACATTTATGCATATTTTCCCAACTTTATATTACTACTATGGCATATGAGTTCACACTTCAAGATCATTACCATTGCATATGGCAACTTAAGTGCTCGGGACTGGTCAACTTCCCATGATAGATTGCCATTTGAAAGGTCCATACTCCTCTCTTGATTTTCCTTGACCTTGGCATGGGGTTGCCCTTCCAAGGCCCATAAAATATAGAAGGGTGGATGCCCTAATTCCCTGACTTAAAACACGGAGTACTTGGGTTCACAATCCTACTCTTGTCCTTATTGGTCCACTGACCTATCGTTTTTTAAATAATCATGCTTTGGGTTACCATAGCTATGCCAATGCCTGATAATTGATCCTCAACTAAGGTTTAACCAGGGTCCACCATTGCATGGTTTTCAGACTAGTTATTTCAAATCCTGTTTTGGTTGACGGTAATGCCACCTATACCATCTACTACTGGACTTTCCAACCTCGAATCTGCTCTCCGACCTTGGGTTTTATTGGAAATTCCATAATCGGAGTAGATTTGTGAGTAACCTCATGTACTACTCATATGGTAACCTAGAATGATGTCCAATTCTAATGTTCGTTACTCTTTACAATGTAGGACCTTTGTCATTTTAAAATACTGGAGAAAGGTTACCTCCGATTCAAAATAGTCGCAACTATGAACTATCGAAGATGGGTGGATAACATCCTACTCGATGCCATCATATGCCATATTTTGCAATGGTTTATCTTCTTCACATCATTCTTCTCAATGGATTCTGGTCTTTTATTACATCATTCTTCTTAAAGGAGAAAGGTTTTAGTCTATCGTTGATTGTGGTTATCCCGGTGTTTTGAGTAATATGGTTTGCTCATAAAGATATGATGCTAAGAACCATTTAAATAAAATTAAAGGAAATACTTTTAAAATACATTTAAATACTTTAAAGATGTACATAATCTACTCATCCGAACTAAAAATGGTATATATATACAACTAACGAATTTCATAATAACACCCTACTAATTTTCTTCTTAAAATATAATTATTTAAAGATTCTAAATATTTTTCTTTTATATCCTTCCAAAAAAAAAAAACAAAATTATACATTATATCGAAGAAACTTTATTAGCCTAACTATAGGCTTACTCTACTTATTATAATAGCCTACCACACACTCCAAAGTTACTTTTATTACCTATCCATTCCTAAAAGGTTTAAACCATTATCATACATTCTTAATAAAAGAAAACATAATATGAGTCCAAAGAAAACACAAAAGTAGATGAGCATCTTCTAATATGAAATACTCTGTATAAAGCTACCTTTAAGGTTTATTTAGCTATACTTACGATTTTCTTATTTTCATTGTCTAAATTTATTTTAATTTAACCAATCAAAGCTTTTCCTCTTTAATAAAGATAAATTTCCTATCTTTTAATACATATTTATTACTCGATAGGTTTTTCAAAGTTAATCAATTTGTTTTATAAGATATACTCGTTAAAAATTTACCCTTTTATTAAATCCCTTCCATATTCAATTTTGAAGTTGGAGTGTATATATAATAGATGCTATGTTTTAATATTAGGGCTTGGTAGGTGTTATTCCCATACTGCCACCCGTAGATAACCTCATTCTAGTATACAGTTTGGTTCTGTTAGACTTACAATGGCACTGAGAGGGGGGGTGAATCAATGTAGCTCTTTAATCATGAATTAACAGCTCTTAAAACAGTAGCAGTTAAAACTTATAAACAGATACAGCAAGTACAATAAGAGAACATCACACAACACAAGATTTAACGAGGTTCACCAATGTGGGTACTCATCAAAAATGACTGCTTGGACTACCATCCAAATCCAGCCTTTGCAAAGCAACAACTTTTACAAATAGTTTACCAGCACTCACTAGAAGGAGCACCAACCCTTGATTTATCTGTACCAATAGAAAGGAGCACCAACCTCTGATTTGCAAGCACCAACTGGAAATAGCACCAACCCCTTATGCCAAGCACCAACTTGGACTTCAATTTTGAAACTAGAAGAATGATAGTAAGATACCTTTGCTTTTACAAGACCCTGATAGGTCTGATTCACTTTTGCATCCTCTGCACACTCTTCTCTCTCTGCATTATCACTTTGCACAATTTGCTGCTTCACTGTCGAACGATCATCTTCTCCCCTTTGCACACTCTGCTTCCTTTGTGATCTTCACACTTAGAATGATTCGACGACTTGCATACTGCACACTACGATCAAACTTCACACTCTGCACACTGTCTCCAAACTTTGCACTTCTCAACATTTGCAACTCTTCAAACAACCTTCCTTTTATAACAATATTTTCAAGATCAAAACCTAATATTAGTCGACTGTAAACCCTGATCTCGGTTGGCTACAAACCCTAATCTTAGTTGGCTACAAACCCTAATATTCGTTGGCTTACATTGGTCTTCGTTGGCTTCAACTGCCCCTGTAACTCTTCTGTTGTTGTTGCCACGAAAACACAACATGTCGCGATATCATGACACTTTCGCCTCCGTACGCTTTCTCTTAGCTTTGGCCCACGAGAATACAACATGTAGCAATATCGCTACACTTTTTCCTCCGTACTCTCCTTTACTTTTGTCGTGAAATCGTGACACTTCTGCCTTCTTACTTTCTCTCTCCTCCTTTAGTCACGAAAATGCGACATGTCGCGATATCGTGACACTTTTTCTCCTTAGCTCTTTCTCTTGCCTTCAGGTTGCGAAAATGCGACATGTTGCGATATCGTGACACTTTTTCTCCTTAGTGCTTTCTCTAGCCTTCGGGTCGTGAAAACCCGACATGTCGTGATATCGCGAAACTTTTTCTCCTTAGCACTTTTTCTTGCCTTTGGGTCACGAAAACGCAACATGTCGCAATATCGCGACACTTTTCCTCCTTAGCACTTTTTCTTTCAACATGTCACGAAATCACGACACTTTTTCTACTTGCCTCTTTTTCTTTCAACATGTCATGAAATCGCGACACTTTTTCTTCCATACTATCTCTCTTGCAATATGTCGTGAAATCACGACACTTTTTCTACTTGCCTTTTTCTTTGCCAACATGTCATGAAATCGTGACAGTTTTTCCTGCTTGCACTTTCTCTTTGAACATGTCACAAAATCATGACACTTTTTCTACTTGCCTTTTTCTTTGCCAACATGTCACGAAATTGCGATAGTTTTTCCTGCTTGCACTTTCTCTTCGAACATGTCGCGAAATCACGACACTTTTTCTACTTGCCTTTTTCTTTGCCAACATGTCGCGAAATCACAATAGTTTTTCCTGCTTGCACTTTCTCTTCGAACATGTCGCAAAATCGTGACAGTTTATCTTTCTTCTCAACATGTCACAATATCGCGACAGTTTTTCCACTTGTCTTTTTTCTTTTCCAACATGTCACGAAATCGCGACAGTTTTTCTTTCTTCTTCTCTCTCTTCCAACATATCGCGACAGTTTTTCTTTCTTCTTCTCTCTCTTCCAACATGTCGCGAAATCATGACAGTTTTTCTTTCTTCTTCTCTCTCTTCCAACATGTCGTGAAATCGTGACAATTTTTCTTTCTTCTTCTCTCTCTTCCAACATGTCACGAAATCGCGACAGTTTTTCTTTCTTCTCAACATGTTGCGATATCGTGACAGTTTTTCCACTTGTCTTTTTTCCTTTCCAACATGTCGTGAAATCGCGATAGTTTTTCTTTCTTCTTCTCTCTCTTCCAACATGTCGTGAAATCGTGACAGTTTTTCTTGCCTGCTGTATATGTCGCGATATCGCGACACTTTTCTTACTTGATTTTTTCTTTGATCTTTTGCAAGTGGTCCACTTCGGTCTTCTTGGAAAATCATTGTACATACTCTGAGTAACATTTGAACTCCTGTCTTTTGCATCTAACTAGCTTTTGAACTGTCTGTCCATTGCATCAACAGATCTATCTGACTGTGTTGACAATAATGACAATACTGTTGCTAATCCTTGCTCAACAATCTCCCCCTTTGGAATTGTTGGCAACACATGTGCATTTTTCTGTAACTCTTCTCCCCCTTTGTCAATAATACCAAAGGGCTACTGCAAACTCCCCCTGAGTCCATGCACAACATTCTCAGACACAATTTGTTACACTTAGCACAAATTATGAACATGAGAAAAAAAATAATCAAATACTTAAATGCTCCCCCTGAGAATGTGATCCCTGTAGCTAGTCAATTCTTGGGAAGTGTGACCACTCCCAATTTGTTTCGAAGGTACTCAAACACTTCCTTGGGCAATGGTTTTGTGAAGATATCTACTACTTGTTTTGTGGTTGGAACAAAATCCAATTTAACCTCACCTTCTACAACTTTCTCCTTCAAAAAGTGATACCTGATGGCAATGTGCTTTGTGCGTGAATGCATAACCAAATTCTTGGAGATGTTAATGGCACTGGTGTTATCACACTTAACTGATATTGGCTCACTAAAGCTAATACCAAGATCTTTTAAGGTTTGTTTCATCCATAATACCTGTGTACAACATGTTGTTGATGTAATGTATTCTGCCTCTACTATCGATAAAGAAATTGAATCTTATTTCTTACTATGCCACGCGACTAATTTGTCTCCAAGATAGAATGCACCTCCACTGGTACTCTTTCTGTCATCTACACATCCTGCCCAATCTGCATCTGAATATGAAATAAGGGTGAAGTCTTTACCTTTTGGATACCATAATCCATATTCCATAGTACCCTTGAGATATCGAAGAATCCTTTTCACCGCTATTACATGATTCTCCTTAGAATTAGCTTGAAATTGTGCTACCATGCATACTACTTATAAAATATCCGGTTTGGTAGCTATCAGGTACAGTAAACTTCCAATCATGGATCTGTACATGGTTTGATCAACAGGTGGAGATTTGTCATCCTTGCTCAACTTACAGCCTATCGTCATGGGAGTGCTAACTGGCTTCCAGTCCTCCATTGTGAACCTTTTTAGCATCTCTTTTACATATTTAACTTGAGAAATAAATATGCCCTTCTTACTTTGATTAACTTGCAATCCAAGGAAATATGACAGTTCTCCAATCATTGACATTTCAAATTCTTTCTGCATCTTATTTGCTAAGTCCTTGCATGACTCATCTTTGCTGCTGCCAAATATGATATCATATACATAGACAACAAGAATAATAAGATGCTTATTTTCTATTTCGACATACAGATTACTATTCACCATACCTTTCTTGAACCTTTGTTGAGTGAGATAGTTGTCTAGCCTTGCATACCATGCTCGGGGTGCCTATTTTAAGCCATATAAAGCTTTCTTCAACCTGCAAACAAGGTTGGGATCATCACCAAGTTGGAAACCATCTGGTTGCTTAATGTAAACTTCTTCTTCAAGTTTCCCATTCAAAAACATTGATTTCACATCCATTTGATAAACTTTGAAATTCTTGTAGACTGCTAAAGCCAAAAACATTCTAATTGCCTCTAGTCTTGCTACTGGTGCAAAAGTTTCCTCAAAATCAATGCCTTCAACTTGTGCATAACCCTTGCAAACTAATCTTGCTTTATTTTTGACTACCTGTCCATCTTCATTCAGTTTGTTTCAAAAAATCCACTTGGTTTCGATGATATTTTTATTTACAGGTCTAGGTACTAGCTCCCAAGTGTTGTTTTTCTCTATCTGATCTAATTCTTCATTTATTGCCTTCATCCAGATTTCATCTTTGCTTGCATCATCAATATTTTTGGGCTCAATGCTGGATAGTAGAGAGTAGTTACTTACTGCTCTTCTTCTTGTCTAAACTCCAACTTTGGGATCTCCAATGATTTGCTCTCTAGGATGATTTCTCTGCCAGCTACCTGTTTTGAATTTCTTATTTTCTTCCATTTTTGAATCACAATTTAAATCATCTGAATCAATTTCTTGTATCTTTTCCGCTTTGTTTTCATCATCTCCTTCAATAACCTCTTCATAAATAGGGTAGTTTGTTTCATAGCTAATTACTTGTTTTCTACCTTCATCAAATTTAACATCGGCACTATCCACAATTTTCTTTAGCCTTTTGTTGTAGCATTTGTAAGCTTTGCTTTTTGATGAATATCCGACAAAAATACCTTCATCTGCTCTATCTTCAAACTTACCAAGATTATCTTCAGTTCTTTTGATGTAGCACTTGCTGCCAAAAACTTTGAGATACTTTGTTGTTGCCCTTTTTTCGAACCACAACTCATAAGGAGTTTTGTTTTCATGTGTTCTCAGCATGTACCTATTTTGGATATACACTGCGGTGTGGACTGCTTCTTTCCAAAATTTATCTGCTACTCTACTTTCAGCCAGCATAGTCCGTGCCATTTCCTGCACTGTCCTGTTCTTTCTTTCTACCACTCCATTCTGTTGAGGTGTCCTGGCTGCTGAAAACTGTCTCTTAATACCGAACTTCTCACAAAACTCTGTAAATTCCTTTAAAATGAATTCTCCTCCTCTATCTGATCTTAGACATTTGATCCTCTTTCTTATTTCATTATCTACTTGATTTTTGAAAATCTTGAACATATCAAAGGCTTCTGATTTATGTTTCAAGAAAAATATCCATTTCATTCTAGAATAGTCATCAATGCACAACATAAAATATTTGTCACCATTTATGCTTTGTGTTCTCATGGGACCACATAAATCAGTGTGTATTAGTTCCAAAGGTTTTCTTGTGTAGTATTCTTTGGTTTTGAATGTGACTCTAGTTTGCTTCCCCTTTTGGCATGAAGCACAGATGCTATTTGCAGGTTTGTTGATGGTTGGGATATCTCTCACTGCCCTTTTTGAGGTGATCTTTAGAAGATTGTCGAAACTGATATGACCGAGTCTCTTGTGCCACAACCAATTTTCTTCTTCCTGTCCAATAAAATAGGTTCCTTTTGAAGTCTCTGAGAGTGTGTACAGGTTACCAGATGTTCTTGACCTTGTTGCTATCAATTTTCCACTATTTGATTTTTTGACTTCACAACCCTACTTCATAAAGACTACTTCATGACCTTTATCACAAATATGACTTAAAATCAATAAATTATGTTTCAACCCATCCACAAATAATAATTCTTCTGATTTAATCCTTCCATCACTAATTTTGACTGAGCCTTTACCAACTATCTTGGCTTCATCATTATTTCCAAATTTTACTGATCCTCCTTCATATTTCTGTAATTTTTCAAATTTTTGTTTGTCACCTGTCATATGACTGGAGCATCCACTATCTAGTATCCATGGTACATATTTATTTTGTGCTTTGAATGTAGTTTGAACAATTAAGGATTCCTTTTCTTCCTTCAGTCACTCTTTTCCTTTCCACACCGTTTTGATAGTAGTTTTGGGCTCTTGTTTTGCCTTTCCCTTATCAGTAGTTTGAACATGTTTTCCAGGAAGCTTTCTATTTTGACTCATCCTGTATGGTTGAAATTTTCTTCCCTAAAATTGATTTTATGTAAATGTATTTCTATAGTTTCTTGCAATGTGCCCAAAATTATGACAGTTATAACATTCTATTGTATAATTCATCAGAGGAGAAAAAACATTTCTACTGGTGAAATTCCTTGGTCTTACATTATATTTGCAGTCTAATATTTTATGCCCATAGCCATTGCATTTAAAATAGAAACCAGAGAAAGGATAATTGAACCTGGGAGATGGTCTTTTCCATGTTGTCGTAGGAGCCATAGGTCTTCTTCTTCTTTGATGTGTGATATTGGTGAATCCATCATTGTCAGTTTTCCTTTCGTGCCTGGCATTAATGCTTTATTTTGCATGAGACATTTTTCCTTGATCAACCTATCTCTTAGCTTCATTCTTTATGTATTCTATATTTCTAGCCTTTGATCCACTTGATGATTCTCCTTCGATGAAACCCAAACCAAATTTGATGCCTACAGGTCTTTGGTCATTTATGATCTTATCCAGCTTCATAGAAATTTCTACATGTTTGTGATAACAACTGATTTTTTTATTCATCTCTTCTAGTTGCATTCTTAAACCAACAATCTCTTCTTCTAACTTGCTGCAAAGATCTATTTTCATAGTTAATTGTACTTCGAGATCTTCAGAGATTTTCTTAGATTCTTTTATCTGTACTTTTAAGCTGGTTATGATTCCATTTGTATCCTCAAGCTTTCTTGATAGTTTCTTATTCTTTTTCTTTTCTATCTCCCACTCTTCAAGTGCAGATATCAACTCACCTTCTAAGTCTACTTTAGCCTCGAGATTTTCACCACAAACTTCATAAGTCACTCCTTTTTTTTTATTTAACTTCTTCAAATGCCATAAAAAGAGCTTCATCTCTTTCTTCTTCAGACTCTTCATCGGAGTTGTTTTTTGATGAACTAACATTCTTGGAGATGAAAGTTTTCTTTTTGAAGTTGCCTTTTCTAAAATTTGTTTTCATCTTCCATTCACTTCTTTCTTGGTGGGATCCTTCATCATTTTTGTTCTTCTCTTTTAGTGGACATTTAGTCACAAAGTGCCCAACACCTCCACAGTTGAAACATTTAAATGGAAGCTTCCCTCTGTATTTTTCTTTCCCATTTTTTAGTTTTCTAACAAATTTTGCTTCCATTTCATCTGATGTCCCTTCTTCCTCGGACTCTTGTTTTGTGTTTTTATTTTTAAGTACTTTGAAAGCTGCTTCTCTGTCAATGGGTTTAGATCTTCCTATCCTCATATCATATGCAGTTAAAGAACCATACATTTCATCTATACTGAAGAAATTTAGATTTTTAGCTTCTTCTATCGCTGAGACTTTGGAATCAAACCTTTGAGGAAGATATCTTAATACCTTTTTCACGACAACAGAGTCATCGATATCCTTGTCGAGTCCTCTAATCGCATTGATGATTCCATTAACTCTCAACATGAATGCCTCAATGTTTTCATCGTCATTCATCTTCAATGCTTCGAACTGAGCTCGATGTGTCTGTAGATTGTCTTCTTTGATATTATCATCTCCTTCATGAACACTCTTCAATTTGTCTCATATTTCTTTTGCCGATTTACAGTTCATGACCTTTACTAGTTCACTGTATGCTAATCCGCATAAGATGGCATTCGTTGCTTTCGAATTATTCTCAAATAGTTTCTTTTTGTCTGCTTCTTTTGGAGGAGTGGTGGGAATTGTGTATCCACTAACTACTAAATTCCAGATGTCGTATCCCAAAGCACAGAGATATGTCTACATCCTGACTCTCCAGAACGCATAGTTAGATCCGTCAAACAATGGTGCTTTGTTTGATGAGAAGCCTTCACCACCTACCATTGTGTTACTTCCAAGATCACCCTAGCTGGTTAAGCTTGTATAGGGACTTAGCTCTGATACCAATTGTTAGACTTACAATGGCACTGAGAGGGGGGGTGAATCAGTGTAGCTCTTTAATCATGAATTAAAAGCTCTTAAAATAGCAGTAGTTAAAACTTATAAACAAATACAGTAAGTACAACAAGATAACATCACATAACACAAGATTTAATGAGGTTCACCAATGTGGCTACTCAAAAATGACTGCTTGGACTACCATCCAAATCTAGCCTTTGCAAAGCAACAACTTTTACAAACAGTTTACCAGCACCCACTGGAAGGAGCACCAACCCCTGATTTATCTGTACCAATAGAAAGGAGTACCAACCCCTGATTTTCCAGCACCAACTGGACAGAGCACCAACCCCTTATGCCAAGCATCAACTTGGACTTCAATTATGAAACTAGAAGAATTATAGTAAGATACCTTTGCTTTTACAAGACCCTGACAGGTCTGATTCACTTTTGTGTCCTCTGTGCACTCTGCTCTCTCTGTGCTATCACTTCGCACAATCTGCTGCTTCACTGTCGAATGATCATCTTCTCCCCTTTGCGCACTTTGCTTCCTTTGTGATCTTCACACTTAGAATGATTCGACGACTTGCACACTACACACTACGATCGAACTTCACACTCTACGCACTGTCTCCGAACTTCTCACTCCTCAATATTTGCAACTCTTCAAATAGCCTTCCTTTTATAACAATATTTTCAAGATCAAAAACCTAATCTTAGTTAGTTGTAAACCCTGATCTTAGTCGGCTATAAACCCTAATATTAGTCGGCTACAAACCCTAATCTTTGTCTTCTTACATCGGTCTTCATCGGCTTCAACTACCCCTATAACTCTTCTGTTGCTGTTGCCACAAAAACACATGTCACGATATCGTGACAATTTCGCCTCTGTACGCTTTCTCTTAGCTTTGGCCAGCAAGAATACAACATGTAGCGATATCGCTACACTTTTTCCTCAGTACGCTCCTTTACTTTTGTTGTGAAATCATGACACTTCTGCCTTCTTACTTTCTCTCTCCTCCTTTAGTCGTAAAAATGCGACATGTCGCGATATCACGACACTTTTTATCCTTAGTGCTTTCTCTTACCTTTGGGTCATGAAAACGTGACATGTCGTGATATTGTGACACTTTTTCTCCTTAGTGCTTTCTCTAGCCTTCGGGTCATGAAAACCCGACATGTCGCGACATCGTGACACTTTTTCTCCTTAGCTCTTTTTCTTGCCTTCGGGTCACGAAAACGTGACATGTCACGATATCACGACACTTTTCCTCCTTAGCGCTTTTTCTTTCAACATGTCACGAAATCGTGACACTTTTTCTACTTGCCTCTTTTTCTTTCAACATGTCGCAAAATCGTGACACTTTTTCTTCCATACTATCTCTCTTGCAATATGTCGTGAAATCGTGACACTTTTTCTACTTGCCTTTTTCTTTGCCAACATGTCACAAAATCATGACACATTTTCTACTTGCCTTTTTCTTTGCCAACATGTCGCGAAATTGCGACAGTTTTTCCTGCTTGCACTTTCTCTTCGAACATGTCGCAAATTCGTGACACTTTTTCTACTTGCCTTTTTCTTTGCCAACATGTCGTGAAATCATGACAGTTTTTCCTGCTTGCACTTTCTCTTCGAACATGTTGCAAAATCACGACACTTTTTCTACTTGCCTTTTTCTTTGCCAACATGTCGCGAAATCGTGACAGTTTTTCCTGCTTGCACTTTCTCTTCGAACATGTCACGATATTGCGACAATTTATCTTTCTTCTCAACATGTCGGGATATCGTGACAGTTTTTCCACTTGTCTTTTTTCTTTTCCAACATGTCACGAAATCGCGACAGTTTTTCTTTCTTCTTCTCTCTCTTCCAACATGTCACGAAATCATGACAGTTTTTCTTTCTTCTTCTCTCTCTTCCAACATGTTGTGAAATCACGATAGTTTTTCTTTCTTCTTCTCTCTCTTCCAACATGTCATGAAATCACGACAGTTTTTCTTTCTTCTTCTCTCTCTTCCAACATGTCGCGATATCGCGACATGTTTTCCACTTGTCTTTTTTCCTTTCCAACATGTCGCCAAATTGTGATAGTTTTTCTTGCTTGCTATATATGTCGCGATATCGCGACACTTTTCTTACTTGACTTTTTCTTTGATCTTTTGCAAGTGGTCCACTTCGATCTTCTTGGAAAATCATTGTACATACTCTGAGTAACCTTTGAACTCCTATCTTCTGCATCTGACTAGCTTTTGAACTACCTATCCATTGCATCAATAGATCTATCTGACTGTGTTGACAACAATGACAATACTGTTGCTGATCCTTGCTCAACAGGTTCTTCTTTCACGTTATCCAAACTCTTTCCACGACACATTCAAACAGGACATTAAGGTTTTCTCTTAAGTTAATTATAAAGTTGCTATCTTATCTATTACATGAAGAGGTCTAATTTTTCAAAGTTCTTGTGTTCGTGGAACACCAACCATGCCAACACAACAATTTTCCTCTAGTAAACCTCTAACAAACATCCCTCGTTAAAATTTCCAATAAAAAGTATATATTTTATCTTGGCTGAAAATCTACGAATAGATCTGAGTTTATCTTATAACAACAACATTTACATGGGTTTATCGATATTCAATAGTAACATGATTAACAACCTATTGAAAAGGTGTATTTAATTTTACGTATGTCTATACTCCCAGGACACCCAAGGCTTCTCTTATGTGCTACGCCCTTGGAAAAGAAACATATTTATCTACCTACTATGCCCAAAGAAGGCCATCTCACCGGTAGACAAGACACACTTGTATTAGACTTTTATTATCTTTTTTTTCTAATATTAGCAAAAATCACAATGCACGATTTGTTTTGCATTTGAAGGTTCCGTAGGTTTTTCTACTATGCACATCATCGCTGGCCTTTAGAAGACTCATACAATAAATCCAGGTTTAACGCAACCATGCATTGGTAAGGAAACAATGATTTACACATTATGACATCACCTATATACAGGGACAACCACAAACAACTCACAGGCTTGCATCTCCATGCCAAAACTACTAACAATAAATATCAGTAGATTAAAAATATTTTTTTCACGATTTTCTAAAGTTTTGAGATAACATTTTTCAATATGTTTGAACATGAGATAAAATTTCAACCTCATTCTCTAATTTAATATATATAAATACATATAATGAATAATACAAAACAAGAGAAATAATAGTTTTTCCATTTTCCACAGATCCCTTACACGATTTGAAAACTACTGGAACAATTTTCAATGTATAGAAGTATGAATACAATGACATTCTATAGAAATATGGGTATCAATTATAATCAACCAAACATCCTTCCCAATAGGGCCGTCTCACTCCATCGAATCCAATTCCTGCTTATTACCTCCTCATGACAGAGAGCATTGGGTAGAGGACTGTAGAAGTCATATTGGCCCTTTTGTGAATGCATTTATTCTACATGAATGCAATTTTGAAGCAAAGCATAATAACATATAACTAAAAATAAAGGCTCTCATTTCTATTTTTTTTTCAAATAAAACATCCGAAAGTAAAGGCAAACGCTCACACATAGTCCTCAACCAATATTCAAATACATATTAAATATCATTATTTACAAAATAGCAAATCCATTCTTTGGAAAGTACTAGTTCTACCTAACAAGAGGCTGAAATCTTCTTGCTACTGGCTTGATATCAAACATGCTTGCAGGCTTGGATATTCCCACAGAAAGCTTCTAGTTATTACTTCGTCGAATGGTAATAATTTTTCAAGGCAACTTGTTTCCAATTAAAAGAGATCAATTCTACCAATTTGATGGCACGTATCAAATAGACATGCAACAGTGGAACACACTGTCTTCTAGGTGGAAACGTCTTGATCCCATCCACCTGGTAGGTGGAAATAATACATGTAAATACTTAGTATTATTATTATTATATGTTTTTTATTTTATAATACTTCCTTCTTTTCATTAAAATAGTTGATTTTTTTAATTATATAGTTTACATTTTTAATTATTGTTTTATTATATATATATATATATATATATATATATATTTTGCTTAATTTATTATTCTTTTAATAAATTTCTATATATTAAGAGATACATGTATATTTTAAAATATTAACTACCATTTTCATCTAGCAAACAAAAGTAAAACATTTAATTTCACAATCATCATATGCACGGAATGCAACAGCAAGCAGGATGACCTATATGAGATTTTACAATGGGTTTCCATGTACCCACGGGCCAAGGTGCATGAGGCACAACATCATATCCCACCTTACCTGACACCCTCAACCTCAATCTCCGTCAGGAGGTGGTATTTACTCTGTTTTCTTATGGAATGAAGACTTGTACCTACAATCACAAAACTTATAGTAGTATCACATTCTTCCAATAAAAATAATCAAATAACGGGGATGTTACAAGAGAAACCTTTAAAAGGTTCAACATGGGCCCATAGATCAAATCATAGAGCATCAATCAGATCTAGACATTGGGGTTGTCAATAAAATTAGTATCTCAAGTTTGGAGTTGTTTGAAGCTAATGGAAATTATGGTATAGTGATATGACCCTTTAATTTGATTCTTTAGACTCCCTTAGTGGGTCAAGGATGCATTCTATGTGAGGGTAGAAGGCATAAGGAGAATGTTGAAGGCAACTAATGTCCTAACTATGTGGGTTTCTTGTAACCCAAATATTTAAAAGGATTTTTACTATAGATGCACTAGTACCTACTAGAAAGATTTCTTCATCCCACACCTAAAGAAACTGAACTTACCAATCAAACTTCAATATCTCATTAGAGTTAAACTTATAAGGAAGATTTTTATATGGTGTTGTTAGGTATATCCATGGTTCTAGGGAAGAGAAATAGCCTAAATGTCTATGAGGAGCACATAGCCCTCCTTCACAACATCCAAAACTACCCAAGTATTCAAGATGATTGACTATACCAATCACAATGCAAAGCAAATGGATAGTCAGTTGAGGGTTTAAGGAGAGAACTTAATTACACCTCCTACTTAGTTTGGTTGATCTTGCATTAAAAGAAATATTGGTTTTCCACCCTACCACTAGACCAAATAGGTGCTAATGGGAAACCCCTCTCAATTATGGAGTGTACAAACAAACCCTATAGAGGAGTAAGAAAGACTTTCTACCAATTCTAAAATGAGGTGTATGAGTTCATCATGGATAGGTTCATAGGGAAGATACTAAGATTGTGAGATGAGGCATAATAGCTTCTGTGTGATGGGAAATGGTTGAGAGAAGACTCCTATTTGGAGAGAACCCAATCATTTATCTACCTCTATGGCTTTTCAACCATGCACTTTGAGTTATCTACTTGTGTATACAATAACATATTCAACCTAGAATATGTATAGCAACTCAATTATGTGGACATGAAGTACTTTAAAGGGTAAAATAATAACACTTTCTACCCACTCAAGCAACCAATCATAAGCATTACCCCAAATCTAACTGAGATCCACCAAGTGGTAGAGACATAATTGAGAGATATGGGCTTAGAGCTATTGAAATTTTATTGGTTCTATGAACCACAAGGAGTCTTCAAGAAGAATTTAAGGGACAAAATGTTAAATACTATCTTTGATCATGAGAAGAATTATAATGTATAGTAGGAAACCAACCCAAGGAAAGAAACAACCTTACCACTCTAACAAGAAAACATAGATACAAATATAATATCTTGAGTTGGTACACCAACCCACTAGTGTCATGCCTTCTAAATGAACATGAAATACTATTTTATCCAGACATCAAAATGAATTGTCAAAAGTTAGGGCCGCTCAAAAAATTGGGATACATAGACCAAAAAATCTTAGTGTGGTAGAGGATGAGGTACAAATTGGGTATGATCACAAAGTCTACCAGAGACAACCCACTTATGTCAAGTTCTCTACCACCTAGGACAAAAGGCATCCAAATAGTGTAAAGAGCAACAAAAAAATCAATGAAGTGATAACAAGTATCTCAACCCTCCCAAAACCCAGAAAGATGATAAAACCCAAAATTACCATTCTCATAACACCAACGACTTTGGTGATAGTCATCTCAGTAGTGAGGCAAATAGTCATCAAGGGGAAAGAAGGGTTAGATATGGATCCATGTTTGGGGAAATTATTGTAGTGAAGGAGTAATAATAACAACAGTAGACAACTCAATTTGAGTAAGGGAAATCCCTTAAGGAGGCCCCCCTGAGTTGCAAATTGCAAGTCCTAATACCACCACTACAACCACTTCTACATCATCCATGGATCCCCCTTCTTCCTCTATCCTTTATTCTATTCCTACCCCTCTTCCTTTCCATTCTTCTATTGCACTTCTCTCAACATCCACTAGTTTATCCCATAGTTCTCCAAGAGGCTAACCACCCCAACAATATCTATTATGATTGGCACCAATACCCATCACATCCTTTCCATATACTACCATTGAAGTCATTACCATATAACCATGGATCTTGTACACCAGATCAGCTCCATTAGCCATGTCATCTCTTGCCAACACTCTAGTATAATTGGCATAACAACCTACTTCCACTACTTCCACTACATTCCCTACCATCACTACACAATTCACTTCGTTGTCCACTTTCACATGCCCAACATGCCAACCATCAAGGTGACTTATTATTTAGACAACGATGCTTATTTCCCATCTCAATGAGTTAAGTCTATAGGAGTGCTCCCACAAACCAGCATGATTGCTAGGCCAAACTTGGCCTTTGCATGGAAAGTTTTAGAGATAGATATCACCAAGGCATTTGATGTCCTTGTCATTGAAGATAAGTGGAAGAAATAATACAAAATACTCAGTGAGAGGATCTTTAGAGGCTACAAAAATGGACCCTTCCAAAGTAGAAATAACTCCTACTAACTTGACTATGAAAGGGTTTGAGCTAGACATAAATAGAATGGACCCATACCAAATGGTCCTATTGAGGTGCAATTTTGTCAGGTTACAAAATCACTCGACAACTTAGAACTTTAAGTTCTCTCTTGCAAAGAAAGTTTATTTTTATCCAAGTTTCTCTATCAATGTGTTATGTATCATTTCAATAAGTGCTTGAAAAACTCTTTGTGGTTTGCATATTACTATTAACAAGGGGCCTGGGAATTATGTAAATGATTTCAAGTTCATCATGTAAAACATGCCATTTCATATCAATATTTCTATCCAATTATGAAATAAATTTAACTTACAATTTGTATATTAAAGTGTACGAAACTTATTTCATCTTCTCAAACAAATATTTCAAAATGCTTTTAAATGAATTCATCATCAAGAGAATCTAGCATTTTTTTAAGATTAAATTTCAATTGACTTTAAAAAAATTAAAGTTATTGAAATTTAATGAGACTCATAAACCTTTAAATGTAATGACTATAATTCAAGGTCTATTTCATAGAATATGTTTATTCCATCTATTTACGAGATTATATAAGAAATATCCTAGTGAGTGGATAAATGGAATAATGTCTTGCCCAACTTTATAAAATATTAAAACTTTATTGGTAATAAAGAATAGGGCTTAATATAAACTTAATTTATAAACTTTGGATTTTATGATAAAATAAAGCTTATAAATCATATTTTCTTGTAACGTTTACCCTTTAAAATATTTATGAAATTAAATATTTTTAAGGAGTAAATGTGATCTCTGATTTGAAATTTGATTTTCTAAAATAAATAGTACTATATTAAAATCAAATTCAAATTGAATTTTAAAGATATCAATTCTAGTTCCCCAACCTTATGAAATTAAGGTGGGAATTAGAATATTCATTTATCATTCTTAAATTTATTAAATCAAAAATTAATTAATGTAATATCCAAATAATAAATTTAATTGCAATCTAGCCATATAATTTCACTTTGTAAAAGATTATGCTAGATTAAAATATATAATTCTCATAATGAAATAAAACAATAAAAGATTTAAGCTTCAGAAATTAAACTAATATTTCAGACAAATATTTCAGAAAATAAAATAATTACAGAGCATTCAAAACTAAACTAATATATGATCCACCAGATTGACACAATGTAACCATAAGCTAATGCAATCTTCAATGGAGTTTTATAAATATGAAAGACATTATATCAAATACCTTATTCAATCCAAATACATATTTACACATAATTGAATCATAAAGTAATTTGATATAAATTATTTCTCTTACAATACTATCAAATCTCTACAACATATATTTCATACCTCTTCCTTTAACTTTGGCCTCTTCCAGTTCCTCCATCTCTCTTCAACCTATAAATGTCTGACCTCTTCTTTGGCTTCTCATTTCCTATTTATAACTTGTAAAATTTGTTACATTTTGTTTTCATCTCGTTGATAAATTCGTTCGTTATCATTCTATATTTACTAACCATCCCTTTCATCACAATTGGTGCCCAAACCTGTTACGAAAATATTAATAAATATTTCATCGTTTCAATATTTTTTACAACTACCTTTATACCAAAGCCATCCTATTTTATTTCGATTTCATTAATACTTCTTTTAATAACTATCGAAACATACTTTATCCCCATAATAAAATCATCAAACCAAAATATATCCTTGGTAATTATTTAGAATACTCATAACCGGTGAATACCCCACTTATTTCTTATGAAACGAATATAAATTTTAACCTTCATCAAAGTTCAAAATTAAAATTGATGAGAACTATGGTGAATGCGTCCCCTCACCTAGGGTTGTTGCCATTTTACATCCTTCATTTTTTACAACTACCAGACCTTATTTAAACATTTGTGACTGTAAATATCCATATCTACCTTATCATGCATCCCAATGACTGAATGACAATATCATCTTCTGGTACACAACCATAACACCCTTCGGCAAGTGGTATTGGTGCCCTCTCGTGTTCTATATCTAGTTTTATTATATTTGCAATCCACATTATTCGAGCCTACACACCCAATTTACTTTAGAAATCGATATTAGGACCTGATGTGCTCATCTAAAATGTTCCCATATGATATCCACATCACTGTAATTATCTTCATTGTCGCAGATATTTAAATCATGTATAGCGTAACGACATTAAAGATACAACAATATAAACTTGAGCGCCTTGCATCAAATCAAATCCCTTATTCAACTTTACCTGCCAAACTTCAATTAATCTTGTGTATAACCCAAAATGTAGCTTCTCTTTATTTATTGTGCACATGTGTATTCTCATCAACACCATATTATTATAACCATGAGACCACTAGCAGAAGTTTATCAAATGATTACCTCCCTTTATGATTTTCTTTCACATGGATTTTTATAATAGTTGACAATGTTATCTGATTGGTAGACGGGTACTTAAGCCATCTTATGGCAGCGATGTTTGCATACAGACAGTATCTCCCGATGCCCTGATGCCATCCTCTTAAAAATAACCATTATAATCCCATGCTGCTACTAAAACATAGAATTCAAAAAATGTTCCTTGTCGTCATTACCTTCATTATTTTCTACTTCCTAGGATTTGCATCTATGTTTTACATGCAACTTCTTAGATCCGAGACACCTCGAACCTTACCCCTTAAATATCGTAATACTTCCCAATTTTGAGCGACGTGTTTAGATCAACCATAGCTCATCTCCTTGGGAAGCCCTATCTTGGATATTATTAAAAAAAAAATGACTGCGAGCTTGTGTTAAGTGTTAGGGTAAGGTTCTACCATTTCCATTGCATCTGCCACGTAATACACCAATCACTGGTCAACACCTCCCTCCCACTTTATAAAATGTGTATGCTTCATTAAAATCCTCCAATATAAGCATTGATCCCCCTTTCACGTTCTTCAAACTCTCGAATATCGTGACCCCGTGCTTTACCATAATCTTTGAATCACAAATCGTGATTCTTATCATCAAATGTAGATATTTCCTCATATGATTAAAGCTTCAGCTCTAATCTTCACATGAGAAATCGGACCCATCTGCTCCCGCCTTGGAAACCTGCAAAAGCATATCAAGAAATTTATTAGCGCAAAACTATATTATGGAAACAAAATAATGTGAAACACATTAAAACCCTATTTTACTTCAGATAAAACTTTAAAATTATATAAAACATACTAACTAGAAAAAATGACCACACATACTAATTAAAACTTAAAATTATAAAAAATAAAATAAAATATAAGAACATATGATCTAAAACAAACGTTGAACACACAAAAAATAACATAATACATGACAATACATATATGAACAAGAAAACATAAAACAAAAAAAATAAACACAAATAACAATAATACTAACATATAACACAAACTAACATAAAACATAAATATAGAAACTTGACATAATTACATAACAAAAAAAAAACAAAAAGACTAACATAACATAAAAAAAAAATAGAAACTTGACATAATTACATAACAAAAACAAAATACTAACATAACATAAAAAATAGAAACTTAACATAATTACATAACAAACACCTACCACACTGTGTCATAACAAAAACAAACATATGATTATATAACTAAACATACATCCTAACACACACGTTACATAACAAGATAACAAAATATAAATAACACATAACAAGGACAAGCTAAACATAATCAAAATTGTAAAACATAACATGACCACATATAAAAAAAAGGTAATAAACATAACATTAATAATATTACAATATCACCTTTATAAACTAAACAAAATAATGAAACATATATATCACAAAAAAATAATACAATGACATAAAATAACGAAAACACAACTTTGAACAAACCTATAGATTAAAAGAATTTAATCAAAAATGGTTTTGGCAAGCACAACTCAAAACAACCCTGCATCATTAAGTGAATTTTAGCAATGAATTTTGCTATACAAATATTCACATGAAAATAAACCCTTTTGATATTTCAATGACGACAATGGTAAACCCAGGACGTAAACAATTGTTTGAAACAAGCTTTCAAATTTCAAGTGGGTCCCCAAATTTTGGGGTCATTTTGAAGGAGTCACAACAAATGGCGACTCTGCTGGTAAATGTCCCCAAACATTTTGGACTCAAAAACCAAACTCTGAAAACACACAAAACCTAAATATTAGAATTACAAGCATCAATAAGTATCCAAAGAATGAGAATAGACCAGATCAAACATGAACTACCAGAATCATTCAACAATCAGCTCAGTTTGTGCGAAGTGATTCATTCCTTATTACCTGAAACCATTCAAAATTCCATCGCCAGTTCCATATTTTAGGATATGAACAATCCCTTTTTGAAAGGTAAAACCTATACCCAATTCTCTTTAGATCTTGCTCTACTACCAATCGAGCGTCTATAGCTCCGGTAGAGATTATCTGAAATACCCAGATATTAGGTGGATGTAGTGTTTCCTTGATTCTAAATATTACTTCACTTCCATCCGAGCGTCTATAGCTTCGGTGAAGATTACTTAGTTCTGGATGATAGATTTATCGTTATAGCTCTTCATAAATTTCTTTAGACCTTGCTTCACTGCCAGTCGAGCGTCTATAGCTCCGATGAAGATTGTCTTACTTTTTTTAGTAATAGATTTGACTCTATTTCCAACTCTCTTTTTTTATCATTCTCATTTTTTTATATCTCTATTTTCTTTTATCTCACTCTCCTTTTACATCCGGTAGAATGGTACTTTGCAACAAATCCACCTACCACCTGGGTTAGAGATGAGGTAAGGCTGAAAAGAGTATATAAGATATTTTGCCATAATTTTTAAAACAAGCAACTTCATGCATCCCAATTAGGACATAAACCAACCTCTCATTTTCCTTTTTCTCCAGGTTTCAAAGGTTTTCAAAATAGGTAACCTCATCCTATTCAGTCCAGGATCAAAAACCAAAAATAGCCAACAAATGACCAGTATCTCATTCACAAATACCTTACTTTTGGAACATCCACCTAATATTTGTGTCCATTTAAATCACATCAAAGTCATGAAACTCCAACAAAATTTGGCCAAGTCAATTTGTCATTAAGCTCAACAAAATACACCCGAAAAGTAACAAAACATACGAAGACTAACATAATGACAACATCAACAACACAACATCAATACATAAAATCAAACAACAACAACACAACAAATCCAAAAAAAACTATTTACAAAAAATATATATAATATACAAGACACTACCAAAATGTTTACCATAATTTTCCTGGATCCCATACATGATAGACACACCTTAAAATACATATATCATGATTTGCATTCCAAGCTTTACATAATTTTAACCAAAAGAAGATTAGGCCAAACCATGCAACCTTCGTTTTTCCTTTCACACCCCACTGATTTGATTCAAACTTATAAGTAATTCTATTTTTAATATTTGATTCATTAACCTTACAAGAAAATACACGATCTTCCATGATCTTATGCTTATTCAACAAGGTAGGAATTTCAAACCCTGATTCATCATTTTGACCTAAATTCTCATTTTCACAAGTATATAGGATTTCTTTCAAATATGAAGCAACTTCTAAAAGTTTTAAAGCAATATCATCATCCATGTTTATAGGCCAATCATATTCATGTAACAATTTGCAAGAATCTAGGATATTTACAAAATAAGAATCATTATAGTTTTGTATCCTAGGTTGAATTATTAGTTGTTGATGAACTTGGTTCAATGATTCAAGCATATCCTCTTTTTCATTTAATAATGTAATCCTATTGGTGGTGGGAATGAGAATCCTTTCTATTGCTTCATCGACCTCTAATGACATATCATCATAAATAATAGTAGAAGCCAATAACTGGTTGTGTAAAAATTTACCTGATTCTTGAATGTTTGAATATAAAGGATAAGATTCTACCTTTTGTACGCTTTCATTTACCACTGCTTGATAGGCCATTATAGTCTTTTTTCTTCTTCAATATTTCTATCATCATCATCATTTCGTATTCCTTCATCAATGACCATTTCTTCTCTTCCTATTTCAGCAAAATTTTCCATAGGCTCATGTTCAAAGTAATCAAATCTTGGAATTTGTTCTATTTCTGAAATTAGCATATCATTTTCTAATTGCATATGAATTACAAAATTTTCTTTTGAAATAGAAGTTTCAACATCCTGCATAGCAAGTGAAACAAAAATTTTATCCGTAGGAGTGTGAGAAAACAATGATTCACCATACATATCCCATCCATTATAAAAATTATCTTCTAAATCTAAAGGGTGAGATTCAACCATATCTTCACATTTTGTAAATTCGACAATTGAATGCTTTTCAAATTCATTTTCTTCACTTTTGAAAAATCTATCCTCAATAAGAAATTCATCTTCCTCAAGTAATAAACTTTTATGATCATTCATAATGAAACTTCCTCTAGAATATTTCAATTTTGGAGCTTCAATTGTTTCATTCAACTCTATGGAAGATTCTATTCTATCATATGTTTCAAAGCTAGTTAAATCTAAAACTCCTCCAATATCTAAAGACTCATGCATTTCTGTATTTTGATAAACTTGATTACTACAATCCTCATCAATGGATATTGGCTTTGAAACTTTCACTTCCTCTTGGATAATATCGAAAGTGGCTAAAAAACTAGGACATTCAATTTCATTCGATGATGTCGAAAAACGTGTATCATGACTCATAGGTAGTAATTGATTTGAAACCTTAGGGTGATGTAATTATAATCTACCCACATCAATTCCTTTTAAAATTAACCATTGCTCTACAACTACTGCCCCACCATACACGCTAGATAAGGATAAATCCTTAGGAAACGTTTCTAAACACTTAACTATAAAAGGATCTAAAGCTTCCAAATATATTTGAACAACTTCTTCTGAAATAATAAAATGTGTCTCTATTTCAGCATATAACTTATGAAACCTATCGTTAAAATGACTCATGGATTCATTAGGCTTTTTACAAATAGAGGCAAATTGATTTGATAACAAATCTGTGTTGACCAATTTTCTAAAGTGTTCAAGGAACGTTGTTTCTAGTTGATTCCAAGAAGCGGTAGAACCTGCAGGTAAATTGATAAACCAATCTTTAGCAACTTCATCCAATGTGTATGGAAACATTCTATAGAAAATATCTTCCCGTATAATTTAAAAATGAAGCATAATATTTTTATATGCTTGAATATGTTCTTCTAGCATAATCGTTCCATCATGCTTATAAAATGGTAAATCATTTTCTGCCATTAAATCAACTTTAATATGCAAGGCTATGTATGAAAGTTCTGCATCATATTAAACCAACAAATTGCAAATGCTAAAATTAAAATTATTTACCTTTCATGCCCTCCTTCTAGCGCCAATTTTTTGAGGTGCAATTTTTCAGGTTTCAAAATCACTCGATAGCTTAGAACTTTAAGTTCTCTCTTACAAAGAAAGTTTATTTTTCTCCAAGGTTCTCTATCAATGTGTTATGTATCATGTCCATAAGTGCTTGAAAAACTCTCTATGGTTTGCATATTACTATTAACAAGAGGCCTGGGAATTATGTAAATGATTTCAAGTTCATCATGTAAAACATGCCATTTTATATCAATCTTTCTATCCAATGATGAAATAAAGTTTACCTTACGATTTGTATATTAAAGTGTACGAAACTTATTTCATATTCTCAAACAAATATTTCAAAATGCTTTTAAATGAATTCATCATCAAGAGAATCTAGCATTCAATTGACTTAAAAAAATTAAAGTTACTAAAAGTTAATGAGACTCATAAACCTTTAAATGTAATGACTATAATTCAAGGTCTATTTCATAGAATATGTTTATTCCATCTATTTACGAGATTATATATGAAATATCCCAATGAGTGGATAAATGGAATAATGTCTTGCCCAACTTTATAAAATATTAAAACTTTATTGGTAATAAAAGAGAAGGGCTTTATATAAACTTAATTTATAAACTTTGGATTTTATGATAAAATAAAGCTTATAAATCATATTTTCCTCTAACGTTTACCCTTTAAAATATTTATGAAATTAAATATTTTTAAGGAGTAAATGTGATCTCTGATTTGAAATTTGATTTTCTGAAATAAATAGTACTATATTAAAATCAAATGCAAATTGAATTTTAAAGATATCAATTCTAGTTCCCCAACCTTATGAAATTAAGGTGGGAATTAGAATATTCATTTATCATTCTTAAATTTATTAAATCGAATATTAATTAATGTAATATCCGAATAATAAATTTAATTGTAACCTAGCCATATAATTTCACTTTATAAAAGATTATGCTAGATTAAAATATATAATTCTCATAATGAAATAAAACAATAAAAGATTTAAGCTTTAGAAATTAAACTAATATTTCGGACAAATATTTCAGAAAATAAAATAATTGCAGAGCATTCAAAACTAAACTAATCTATGATCCACCAGATTGACACAGTGTAACCATAAACTAATGCAATCTTTAATGGAGTTTTATAAATTTGAAATACATTATATCAAATACCTTATTCAATCCAAATACAGATTTACACATAATTGAATCATAAAGTAATTTGATATAAATTATTTCTCTTACAATACTGTGAACTCTCTACAACATATATTTCATGCCTCTTCCTTTAACTTTGGCCTCTTCTAGTTCCTCTATATCTCTTCAACCTACAAATGTCCGACCTCTTCTTTGGCTTCTCATTTCCCATTTATAACTTGAAAAATTCGTTACATTATGTTTCCATCTCGTTGATAAATTCGTTCGTTATCATTCTATATTTACTAACCATCCCTTTTGTCACAATTGGTTCCCAAACCTGTTACGAAAATATTAATAAACCTCAAGGGAAAAACCATCCCTTTGTAATATTAATAAAAATTTCATTGTTTTAATCGTTTTTACAACTACCTCTATACCAAAGCCATCCTCTTTTATTTCGATTTCGTTAATACTTCTTTTAATAACTATTGAAACATACTTTATCCCCAGAATAAAATCATCAAACCAAAATATATCCTTGGTAATTCTTTAGAATACCCGTAACCGGTGAATACCCCACTTATTTCTTATGAAACGAATATGAATTTTAACCTTCGCCAAAGTTCAAAATTAAAATTGATGAGAACTATGGTGAATGCGTCCCCTCAGCTAGGGCTATTGCCATTTTACATCCTTCATTTTTATAGCCGCCAAACCTTATTTAAACATTTGTGATCATGAATCTCCATATCTACCTTATCATGCATCCCAATTACTGAATGACAATATCATCTTCTGGTACACAGCCATAACACCCTTCGACAAGTGGTACTAGTGCTCTCTCGTGTTCTATATCTAGTTTCATTGTATTTGCAATCCATATTATTCGAGCCTACACACCTAATTTACTTCGGTAATCGGTATCAGGATCTGTTGTGCTCATCTAAAATGTTCCCATATGATATCCACATCACTGTAATTATCTTTGTTGTCGCATATATTTAAATCATATATAGCGTGACGACATTAAAGATACAACAATATAAACTCGAGCGTCTTGCATCAACTCAAATCCCTTATTCAACTTTACCTGCAAAATTTCAATTAATCCTATGTATAACCCAAAACATAGCTTCTCTTTATTTATTGTGCACATGTGTATTCTCATCAACACCATATTATTATAACCATGAGACCACTGGCAGAATTTTATTAAATGATTACCTCCCTTTACGATTTTCTTTTACATGGAATTTTATAATCACCGACAATATTATCTGATTGGTAGACGGGTACTCACGACATCTTCTAGCAGCGATGTTTGCATACAAACAGTGTCTCTCAGTTCCCTGACGCCATCCTCTTCAAAATAACCATTATAATCCCATGTTGCTACTGAAACATAGAATTCAAAAAACATTCCTTGTCGTCATTACCTTCGTTATTTTCTACTTCCTAGAATTTGCGTTTGCATTTTACATGCAACTTCTTAGATCCGAGACACCTCGAACCTTACCCCTTAAATGTCATAACACTTCCCAATTTTGAGCGACGTGTTTAGATCAACCATAGCTCATCTCCCTGGGAAGCCCTATCCCGGACATCATTAAAAAAAATGACTGCGAGCTTGTGTTAAGTGTTAGGGTAAGGTTCTACCATTTCCACCACATCTGCCACGTAATACACCAATCACTGGCCAACACCTCCTTCCCACTTTATAAAATGTGCCTTCTTCATTAAAATCCTCCAATATAAGCGTTGAGCCCCCTTTCACGTTCTTCAACCTCTCAAATATCATGACCCCATGCTTTACCATAATATTTGAATTGTAAATCATGATTCTTATCATCAAATGTAGACATTTCCTCGTATGATTAAAGCTCCACCTCTAATCTTCACATGATAAATAGGACCCGTCTGCTCCCGCCTTGGAAACCTGCAAAAGCATATCAAAAAAATTTATTAGCGCAAAACTATATTATGAAAACAAAATAATGTGACACACATTAAAACCCTATTTTACTTCAGATAAAACTTTAAAATTATAAAAAACATACTAAAAAAAAAATAACGACAATACATATATGAACAAGAAAACATAAAAATAAATAAATGACACAAATAACAATAATACTAACATATAACACAAACTAACATAAAACATAAATATAGAAACTTGACATAATTACATAACAAAAAAAAAACAAAAAGACTAACATAACATAAAAAAAATAGAAACTTGACATAATTACATAACAAAAACAAAAGACTAACATAACATAAAAAATAGAAACTTAACATAATTACATAACAAACACCTACCACACTATGTCATAACAAAAACAAACATATGATTATATAACTAAACATACATCCTAACACACACGTTACATAACAAGATAACAAAATATAAATAACACATAACAAAGACAACTAAGCATAATCAAAATTGTAAAACATAACATGACCACATATAAAACAAAGGTAATAAAACATAACATTAATAATATTACAATATCACCTTTATAAACTAAACAAAATAATGAAACATATATATCACAAAACAATAATACAATGACATAAAATAACGAAAACACAACTTTGAACAAGCCTATAGATTAAAAGAATTTAATCAAAAATGGTTTTGACAAGCACAACTCAAAACAACCCTGCATCTTTAAGTGAATTTTAGCAATGAATTCTGCTATACAAATATTCACATGAAAATAAACCCTTTTGATATTTCATTGATGACAATGGTAAACCCAGGGCGTAAACAATAGTTTGAAACAAGCTTTCAAATTTCAAGTGGGTCCCCAAATTTTGGGGTCATTGTGAAGGAGTCACAACAAATGGCGACTCTACTGGTAAATGTCCCCGGACATTTTGAACTCAAAAACCAAACTCTAAAAACACACAAAACCCAAATATTAGAATTACAAGCATTAGTAAGTATCCAGAGAATGAGAATAAACCGGATTAAACATGAACTACCAGAATCATTCAACAATCAGCTCAGTGTGTGCGAAGTGATTCATTCCTTATCACTTGAAACCATTCAATATTCCATCGTCAGTTCCACATTTTAGGTTATGAACAATTCTTGTTTGAAAGGTAAAACCTATACCCGATTCTCTTCAGATCTTGCTCTACTGCCAGTTGAGCATCTATAGCTCTAGTAGAGATTATTTAAAATACCCAGATATTAGGTGGATGTTGCATTTTCTTGATTCTAAATATTTCTTCACTACCAGTCGAGCGTCTATAGCTCCGGTGAAGATTATTTAGTTCTAGATGATAGATTTATCTTTATAGCTCTTCATAACTTTCTTTAGACCTTGCTTCACTGCCAGCCGAACGTCTATAGCTCTGGTGAAGATTGTATTACTTTTTTTTAGTAATAGATTTGACTCTATTTCCAACTATTTTTTTATCATTCTAATTTTTTATATCTCTCTTTTCTTTTATCTCACTCTCCTTTTACATCTGGTAGAATGGTACTTTGCAACAAATCCACCTGCCACCTAGGTTAGAGATGAGGTAAGGCTGAAAAGAGTATATAAAATATTTTGCCCTAATTTGCAAAACAAGCAACTTCACACATCCCAATTTCAAACAATATACTTTAATGTGTTTTGTGGTACTCATGGAGCTTTTGCAATACAATTCCAATTTTTTATATCTACCTTATCTTAGTTCACATTCATGAGGACATAAACCAAACTCTCATTTTCCTTTTTCTCCAAGTTTCACAGGTTTTCAAAATAGGTAACCTCATCCTATTCAGTCCAGGATCAAAAACCAAACATAGCCAACAAATGACCAGTATCTCATTCACAAATACCTTACTTTTGGAACACCCACCTAAGATTTGTGCCCATTTAAATCACATCCAAGTCATGAAACTCCAACAAAATCTAGCCAAGTCAATTTTTCATTAAGCTCAACAAAATACACCCGAAAAGTAACAAAATATATGAAGACTAACATAATGACAACATCAACAACACAACATCAATACATAAAATCAAACAACAAAAAAAACACAAATCTAAAAAAAACTATTTACAAAAAATATACATAATATACAAGACACTACCAAAATATTTACCATCATTTCCCTGGATCCCATACACGATAGACACACCTTAAAAGACATATCTCATGATTTGCATTCCAAGATTTACATAATTTTAACCAAAAGAAGATTAGGCCAAACCATGCAACCTTCGTTTTTCCTTTCACACCCCACTGATTTGATTCAAACTTATAAGCAATTCTGTGTTTAATATTTGATTCATTAACCTTACAAGCAAATACACGATCTTCCATGATCTTATGCTTATTCAACAAGGTAGGAATTTCAAACCCTAATTCATCATTTTGACCTAAATTCTCATTTTCACAAGTATATAGGATTTCTTTCAAATATGAAGCAACTTCTGAAAGTTTTAAAGCAATATCATCATCCATGTTTATAGGCCAATCATATTCATGTAACAATTTGCAAGAATCTAGGATATTTACAAAATAAGAATCATTATAGTTTTGTATCCTAGGTTGAATTATTAGTTGTTGATGAACTTGGTTCAATGATTCAAGCATATCCTCTTTTTCATTTAATAATGCAATCCTATTGGTGGTGGGAATGAGAATCCCTTCTATTGCTTCATCGACCTCTAATGACATATCATCATAAACAATAGTAGAAGCCAATAACTGGTTATGTAAAAATTTACCTGATTCTTGAATGTTTGAATAAAAAGGATAAGATTCTACCTTTTGTACGCTTTCATTTACCACTGCTTGATAATCCATTATAGTCTTTTCTTCTTCTTCAATATTTCTATCATCATCATCATTTCGTATTCCTTCATCAATGACCATTTCTTCTCTTCCTATTTCAGCAAAATGTTCTATAGACTCATGTTCAAACTGATCAAATCTTGGAATTTGTTCTATTTCTGAAATTAGCATATCATTTTCTGATTGCATAGGAATTACGAAATCTTCTTTTGAAATAGAAGTTTCAACATCCTGCATAGCAAGTGAAACAAAATTTTTATCAGTAGGAGTGTGAGAAAACAATGATTCACCATACATATCCCATCCATTATAAAAATTATCTTCTAAAGCTAAAGGGTGAGATTCAACTATATCATCACATTTTGTAAATTTGACAATTGAATGTTTTTCAAATTCGCTTTCTTCACTTTTAAAAAATCTATCCTCAATAATAAATTCATCTTCCTCAAGTCATAAAATTTTATGATCAGTCATAATGAAACTTCCTCTGGAATCTTTCAATTCTGGAGCTTCAATCATTTCATTCAACTCTATGGAAGATTTTATTCTATCATATGTTTCAAAGCTAGTTAAATCTAAAAATACTCCAATATCTAAAGACTCATTCATTTCTGCATTTTTATAAACTTGATTACTACAATCCTCATCAATGGATATTGGTTTTGAAACTTTCACTTCCTCTTGGATAATATCAAAAGTGGTTGAAAAACTAGGACATTTAATTTCATTCGATGATGTCAAAAAATATGTATCATGACTCATAGGTAGTAATTGATTTGAAACCTTAGGGTGATGTAATGATAATCTACCCACATCAATTCCTTTTGAAATCAAACATTGCTCTACAGCTATTGCCCCACCATACACGCTAGATAAGGATAAATCCTTAGGAAACATTTCTAAACACTTAACCGTAAAAGGATCTAAAGCTTCCAAATATATTTGAACAACTTCTTCTAAAATTAGGGGGGGGGGGGGGGGGCACCCCCCCCGGGGGGGGGGGGGGGGGGGGGGGGGGGCGGGCCGGCCGGCGGCCCCCGCCCGGCCGGGGGGGGGGGGGGGAGAGAGGGGGGGGGGGGGGGGGGGGGGGGGGGGGGGGGGGGGGGGGGGGGGGGGGGGGGGGGGGGGGGGGGGGGGGGGGGGGGGGGGGGGGGGGGGGGGGGGGGGGGGGGCGCCCCCGGGGGGGGGGGGGCGCCCCCCCGAAAAAAAAAAAAAAATTATAAAATGTGTCTCTATTTCAGCATATAACTTATGAAACCTATCGTTAAAATGACTCATTGATTCATTAGGCTTTTTACAAATAGAGGCAAATTGATTTGATAACAAATTTATGTCGACCAATTTTCTAAAGTGTTCAAGGAACGTTGTTTCTAGTTGATTCCAAGAAGTGGTAGAACTTGCAGGTAAATTGATAAACCAATCTTTAGCAACTTCATCCAATGTGTATAGAAACATTCTACAGAAAACATCTTCCTGCATAATTTAAATATGAAGCATAATATTTTTATATGCTTGAATATGTTCTTCTGGCGTAATCGTTCCATCATGCTTATAAAATGGTAAATCATTTTCTGCCATTAAACCAACTTTAATATACAAGGCCATGTATGAAAGTTCACAAAAATTGCATCATAACCTAATTTTTCGAATTTATGATAGATTAACATTAATGCAGCATAAATTGAAAATTTCAAACAATTTTTTTTCTTTTTATAACAAATTGCACATGCTAAAATTAAAATTATTTACCTTTCATGCCCTCCTCTAGCGCCAATTTGTTGAGGTGTGATTTTCTCAGGTTACAAAATCACTCGACAACTTAGAACTTTAAGTTCTCTCTTGCAAAGAAAGTTTATTTTTCTCCAAGGTTCTCTATCAATGTGTTATGTATCATGTCAATAAGTGCTTGAAAAACTCTGTGGTTTGCATATTACTATTAACAAGAGGCCTGGGAATTATGTAAATGATTTCAAATTCATCATGTAAAACATGCCATTTCATATCAATATTTCTATCCAATGATGAAATAAATTTTGCCTTACAATTTGTATATTAAAGTGTACGAAACTTATTTCATCTTCTCAAGCAAATATTTCAAAATGCTTTTAAATGAATTCATCATCAAGAGAATCTAGCATTTTTTTTTTTCAAATTAAATTTCAATTGACTTTAAAAAAATTAAAGTTACTGAAATTTAATGAGACTCATAAACCTTTAAATGTAATGACTATAATTCAAGGTCTATTTCATAAAATATGTTTATTCCATCTATTTACGATATTATATATGAAATATCCTAGTGAATGGATAAATGGAATAATGTCTTGCCCAACTTTATAAAATATTAAAACTTTATTGGTAATAAAGAATAGGGCTTAAAATAAACTTAATTTATAAACTTTGGATTTTATGATAAAATAAATCTTATAAATCATATTTGCTTGTAACGTTTACCCTCTAAAATATTTATGAAATTAAATATTTTTAAGGAGTAAATGTGATCTCTGATTTGAAATTTGATTTTCTAAAATAAATAGTACGGGGGGGGGGGGGGGGGGGCAAGTGGGTGGTTAAAATTTTCTTGGTGAGGGGGGGGAGAATTTTTCTCCTCTCTCTTCTCGGGTGGGGGTTTTTTATAAGTTAAAGGTTCCTAAATAAAAAATAAATAAATAAATAGTACTATATTAAAATCAAATTCAAATTGAATTTTAAAGATATCAATTCTAGTTCCCCAACCTTATGAAATTAAGGTGGGAATTAGAATATTCATTTATCATTCTTAAATTTATTAAATCGAATATTAATTAATGTAATATCCGAATAATAAATTTAATTGTAACCTAGCCATATAATTTCACTTTATAAAAGATTATGCTAGATTAAAATATATAATTATAGAATGAAATAAAACAATAAAAGATTTAAGCTTCAGAAATTAAACTAATATCTCGGACAAATATTTCAGAAAATAAAATAATTACAGAGCATTCAAAACTAAACTAATCTATGATCCACCAGATTGACACAATGTAACCATAAACTAATGCAATCTTCAATGGAGTTTTATAAATCTGAAAGACATTATATCAAATACCTTATTCAATCCAAATACAAATTTACACGTAATTAAATCATAAAGTAATTTGATATAAATTATTTCTCTTAAAATACTGTGAACTCTCTACAACATATATTTCCTGCCTCTTCCTTTAACTTTGGCCTCTTCTAGTTCCTCCATCTCTCTTCAACCTGCAAATGTCCAACCTCTTATTTGGCTTCTCATTTCCAATTTATAACTTACAAAATTCGTTGCATTTTGTTTCCATCTTGTTGATAAATTCGTTCGTTATCATTCTATATTTACTAACCATCCCTTTCGTCACAATTGGTGCCCAAACTAGTTACGAAAATATTAATAAATATTTCATCGTTTCAATCATTTTTACAACTACATTTATACCAAAGCCATCCTATTTTATTTATATTTCGTTAATACTTCTTTTAATAACTATTGAAACATACTTTATCCCCAGAATAAAATCATCAAACCAAAATATATCTTTGGTAATGTTTTTAGAATACCCATAACCGGTGAATACCCCACTTCTTTCTTATGAAACGAATATGAATTTTAACCTTCGCCAAAGTTCAAAATTAAAATTGATGAGAACTATGGTGAATGCGTCCCCTCAGCTAGGGCTATTGCCATTTTACATCCTTCATTTTGTACAACCGCTAGACTTTATTTTAAACATTTGTGACCGTGAATCTCCATATCTACCTTATCATGCATTCCAATGACTGAATGATAATATCATCTTTTGGTACACAGCCATAACACCCTTCGGCAAGTGGTATTGGTGCTCTCTTGTGTTTTATGTCCAGTTTCATTGTATTTGCAATCCATATTATTCGAGCCTACACACCCAATTTACTCTGGCAATCGGTATCATGACCTACTATGCTCATCTAAAACGTTCCCATATGATATCCACATCACTATAATTATCTTCGTTGTCATAGATATTTAAATCATATATAGTGTGACGACATTAAAGATACAACAATATAAACTCGAGCGCCTTGTGTCAACTCAAATCCCTTATTCAAATTTACCTACAAAACTTCAATTAATCCTATGTATAACCCAAAACATAGCTTCTCTTTATTTATTTTGTGCATGTGTATTCTCATCAACACCATATTATTATAACCATGAGACCACTGGCAGAAGTTTATTAAATGATTACCTCCCTTTACGACTTTCTTTCACATGGAATTTTATAATCGTCGACAATGTTATCCAATTGGTAGACGGGTACTCACGGCATCTTCTGGCAGTGATGTTTGCATACAAACAGTGTCACGCCATCCTCTTCAAAATAACCATTATAATCCCATGCTGCTATTGAAACATAGAATTTAAAAAACGTTCCTTGTCGTCATTACCTTCATTATTTTCTACTTCCCAGAATTTGCGTCTACATTTTACATGCAGCTTCTTAGATTCGAGACACCTTGAACCTTACCCCTTAAATATCGTAACACTTCCCAATTTTGAGCGACGTGTTTAGATCAACCATAGCTCATCTCCCTAGGAAGCCCTATCCCGGACATCATTAAAACAAAACGATTGTAAGCTTGTGTTAAGTGTTAGGGTAAGTTTCTACCATTTCCACCGCATCTGCCATGTAATACACCAATCACTGGCTAACACCTCCTTCCCACTTTATAGAATGTGCCTCCTTCATTAAAATCCTCCAATATAAGCGTCGATCCCCCTTTCACGTTCTTCAACCTCTCGACTATTGTGACCCCATGCTTTACCATAATCTTTGAATCACAAATCCTGATTCTTATCATCAAATGTAGATATTTCCTCATATTATTAAAGCTTAACCTCTAATATTCACATGAGAAATTGGACCCGTCTATTCCCGCCTTGGAAACCTGCAAAAGCATATCAAAAAAATTTATTAGCGCAAAACTATATTATAGAAACAAAATAACGTGACACACATTAAAACCCTATTTTACTTCAGATAAAACTTTAAAATTATATAAAACATACTAACTAAAAAAAAATGGCCACACATACTAATTAAAACTTAAAATTATAAAAAATAAAATAAAATATAAGAACATATGATCTAAAACAAATGTTCACACGAAAAATAACATAATACATGACAATACATATATGAACAAGAAAACATTAAAAAAAAAAAAAAAATGACACAAATAACAATAATACTAACATAAAACATAAATATAGAAACTTGACATAATTGCATAATAAAAAAAAAACAAAAAGGCTAACATAACATAAAAAAAAAATAGAAACTTGACATAATTACATAACAAAAACAAAAGACTAACATAACATAAAAAATAGAAACTTAACATAATTACATAACAAACACCTACCACACTATGTCATAACAAAAACAAACATATGATTATATAACTAAACATACATCCTAACACACACGTTACATAACAAGATAACAAAATATAAATAACACATAACAAGGACAAGCTAAACATAATCAAAATTGTAAAACATAACATGACCACATATAAAACAAAGGTAATAAAACATAACATTAATAATATTACAATATCACCTTTGTAAACTAAACAAAAGAATGAAACATATATATCACAAAACAATAATACAATGACATAAAATAACGAAAACATAACTTTGAACAAACCTATAGATTATAAGAATTTAATCAAAAATGGTTTTGGCAAGCACAACTCAAAACAACCCTGCATCATTAAGTGAATTTTAGCAAAGAATTTTGCTATACAAATATTCACATGAAAATAAACCCTTTTGGTATTTCAATGATGACAATGGTAAACCTAGGGCATAAACAATAGTTTGAAACAAGCTTTCAAATTTCAAGTGGGTCCCCAAATTTTGAGGTCATTGTGAAGGAGTCACAACAGGTCCAACTAGAAAACCATATCGGTCTTAGCATAGCCATAAAATTTGGTTACCTTGAAATTGAGGATGAAGCAACATAGATTAGGAATAAAGAGCTTGAGGCGGAACTAGCTCAACTAAAGGCACAAAGAGATCATCTCCAATATGAGAATGAGGTTCTTAATAAAAAAGTTTAAAAAAGGATCAACTAAAGAAGTAGCTTGAGGACCTTAAATCCCAACTTGTTAAAGTTGAGAAAAACCAACAAGGGCTTGAAGACCTCATATCATAGCTAACCCAAGAGCAGAGTCAACACCAAGAGGACTTGAAGGTAAAAGTCCAATAGATTGTAGAGTTGATAGCCTCAAATCCAATAGAAGCATATGTAGACCCTAAGGTGGCTCAGGACATCCAAAAGGTTAAGTTCCTTTGGAACAAGATCAAGAAAGAGTAGAAAAATGCTTAAGTACTTTTGGTTGACCTCCTTAATAGAAGAAATCCTATAACAAATAGATAAAAAAGCAAGCATATGAATGGACAACTATCTACAAGGAGTGGATGTAAGGAGGTCCTTAAACTCCTTGACTCAATGACAACATCATAGGCATAGCAACACAAGATAGATCACAAGAACCTAGTCAGCAAATTAAGAAGAATCTCAAATGTCTAGAGGAACCTCCAAATTTATAGAGACAATTTGGCATTGTTGAAAACCTAAGTTCTAAAAATGGACAAGGAAATTCAAGGGTTAGTTACAATGGTAATGCTTAAAATATTTTATGAACAAAAAAATATCCTTGATGATGACATCATAAATGTTATGCTCAAAAAGGAGAAAATCCAAGCCAATCATGGGGATGCAACTAAAACCTACAATTTTGAGCTATAATATGCCAAGTTTCAAGAGCTAGCTGTAAAATAAGAGATCATAGAATCCTTTTGAATACCTGATAGGGGAAGTAGAAGATCTCTCATTGTAGACACCTAAAACGCGTCATGTCGAGGGTGACTACTCATATGGACATGCTACAAGACCATATGGAGGATCTTGGACAGACTCCAAGATAGAGCAGTGGTTCTAACCACTCAATTTAGGCACTTTGGCCTAATTAGTTTGAACCACAGCCCAGACTTGCGGTCTCCAGTATAAATCGTAGTTGACACCTGCGGTCTGCAGTCTGGACCGTAATTATGACCTGCGGTCTTAACTGAAGTTCAGTTAGGCCTTCCATTCAAGCCAAATTGGTTGGAACGACAAAAAGATCTAGAAGAAGGCAGTTGAAGGACGAAAGATTCCAGAGGCTTCCATCCCAACTGTCCTAACCACCCTTCTTGGTCTTGGCTTCTCCATGAAGTCATCCCTAGCCCTAGGGGTATGTTATAAATACCCCCTCCAAATGAGGAGAAAGAGAAGCAAGCATTGGAGATTTGAGTAGTGAAGCCCTGGAGAATTGTACACTCAAACTGAGTATACTAAGATATAGAGCTATTGCACTTAATCCTTGAACCTTTTGCCACAATTCATGATGAATTACATTATGGATGCCCTAGGTGCTTAGGAGGATCAAGAAACACAAATTCGGGCAAACGAAGGCCCTTCACATCGAATTTACCACCAAATCAGTCTGAGGACAACTAAGGCGACCCTTGAACATCAATTTGGACAAGGATATTGAGTCCACTACCCCTGATTTTGAGGGTAAACTTATCAAAGGTCAAATCGTGGCTGTCAACCACGGTTCACAGTGCAGACCACTCACCAGAGCTATGGTTTGCAACAGGTGACAAATCACCTTAATCTTTTTATTTTTGTCCGGTTAAATAGGTTAGATTAATCATTTCTTAGGTTTAATTACAATTTAGAAGAATTCTGACCGTAGGAATTAGCTTAGAATATATAGTTTATGTTTTGAATTAATTAGGAGATTTTTGGATCTTTTATGCACCTCTATGCTTCTATTTTGTTATCTGATCAATGCATTATTTTTCTAACTATTTCTTTACATGCTATATTACAATCTCCTCATTTCTTGCATAGATTTATAGTTTTAAATACTTTCTTGATTTCATGCTATTCTTTATGCAAGATTCCTCCAAAAGCCTCATCAAGAGAGGTCTCCTTTGTTACTAATTGTTTCTTGTTGTTTCTTGATTGTAGGGAACATTATTTGAAGAAGAGATAAAACATCCAATTCCTTCCTCAACGTGAAGAAGAGGGTCATCGACACCCTAGAGCAGTTCGTGTCACCCTGAGGGGCATTTTGATCACACCTACCCTTGATAGGGATTAAACACTATTGTAATTGATGTATCAAATGGGTATCCCTAAGAGGGACGAATCTGTAATTTGACTCCATTGAAATTAATAAAGGATTCCTTGTATTCATGTTATTTCTTGTTATTAAATTATGCATACCTATTTGTGTATCTTTCTTCAATTGCGATAGTTAGATCGGGTGTGAGCCTTTTTGGTGGTTATAGAAGGTGATCACAGTGAAACTCCGCATTTTTAGCCCCTAAGTCCTGACATTCTTATTTATTTTATCTCAAGTGCTAATTGTAGCTTACAACTATGGTTATTTTTTGGCCCATGGTTGTCACCTACGGTTCACACTGTAGCCCGCAGACCAGAGCTGCGGTTTACAACAGAAGCAGTAAACAACAGAGAAACCACTTGGTAGTAGATCAAGAGCTGAGGTAGGCTCTGTTTTCATTCTCTATTCTGCATTTTCTTCTCTGTATTTTTATAGTAAGTGGCAAATCGATGGCAAATTAGGTACATTAAGGAAAAGGGTGAATGAATAGTCCTAATTTGCTTTTGCATTCCTTCCATTAGAAAGGCGTTGCTAGGAACAACGGACCTCTGATTGTAGTCCACCCTAGAATACAGTGACCTTTATAAAAAGTGTGTGGTCATTTGCATGCATGAGGCCCAATTAGAGGCCATGTCATTGTAATTGCATTGTCATAACGTCATGTAGGACATAGCATGCATACCTTTTTGAATTTGAAATGTTCCTTTTATTTTTATGCATATCATGTAGGAATGATCATATGAATGCTCTTTTATGCATTTGTCTTTATGCAAAGTAAAAGGAACCACACACACCACATGCAACTAAATGCTAGTGAGTTGGGCCTCATATCCAACCACTAGTAGGGTTCAACGATGATGGGCATCATTTCCATTCGTTGGTCCAAATCCTACGTACCCTTTATTACTAGACAAAATCGGATCCGAGAACCTTTTGTACCCTGGAAAATTTGCATGTACTTTCTTCGAAAGGTATAACGTTGACTGGGGGAAAATGGGTGAGGATCTGGGAGGACCTATGCTCCCTCCCTGACCATGTGTGGGCTTCATTACCACACATTATAGGTTGGATTACGTGACGTGGAGTTCATCGCAAAGTTATCGAGTTGCGAGTGTATACATGAAAGCCAATTAAACTGAGAATAAAATCCAACGATTTTGCAAAACACGCGAGAGTTTCTCATATTGATACAACACATTTTGAAACAACATCAAACAGTTTAGGGCACATTTTAAAATTGAAAAATAAGATAAGCATCAGTGTATACCTTGTTTGATAATAAAAGACACATCTAGATGTTAGATACACTATGGAGGATACACGGGGTGGTCGGTAAATGCGCAAGCCTAAAGCCAATGACCAAGCCCCAACCGATTCACAAATACATGTGTTTAGTCCTCAACCACATGAGCAAACCAAACGATGCTCGACGAGCATTAGAGGAGACAACTCGACATGAGGGGATCCCATTCAGTGTACTCCTGATAGACTAGCATCAGTGCATTCTATTAGACATAGATTAGAGTATGGGGTTTCTCAACCTGATGGTGCTCCACTCAGAAGCCATTACCGAGAGCGTAGTGCATGCATGTCCACGAGATTGGCTAAAGAGTATATCGTGCAGGGGACCATATTGGTACCCATTCGCACTAAGTCTACAGGGTGTACTATACCCCCACCTTTTGAATATAGGAGTAGAGATTCGCCCATTCAGGGGCAAGTAGACAGGCTCTCTATTGAGTGCAAGTCTACCCATACTCCCACGCGTACTATAGCATGCAAGATCACCATTGATATGTAAAATGTGGGAGCTAATGGAACACCATCCCATGAGAGGTGGAGGTCGAGACAACTAGACGATCTAGGTAGTGTGTTAGAGCAGCTAGGATGCAAGCCTTAGACTTCGCCCACTCGTGCTTCGAGTGAGCGTAGCGGGAGCACCATTAGAACTACTAGAGAGCATGGAGAGGCTTCTAAGTGCCCTCATGTCTCACATCCACCATCCATGCATGGTGGCACGCAGCACAGGACACAGTACGATGTCGATTCTATCTTCATGGACAGAGGCAAAAGCATAGCACATCAGTTCGATGGGTAAAGAACCCACAAGGTCGCTCGTACAAAGCAAGCATATCAAATGCCTCTGACAGTTGACCAAGTTGAAAGATCGTATCAACTGAACTTTAAGAAGAAATGCCAACTCCTCCAAGATCAATTGGATGATGCTCACCTAGAGAGGTAGTGCATTGAAGATGAAGATCTTCAAGCACAGAGGCTTATTGGATAGAGGTTGTATGAGCAGCGCTTGCGCGAGGAGCGCATCCTTGTCCAAAAGGAGCATGTAGAGAAGGAATATAGGTTGGCTAGGGTTGGCCTATATTCTCAAGATGAGCATAGAGAGCAGGTTTACAGGAAGGCTTTTTTGTAAGCCAACATGCACCATGAGCGCGTAAGAATTCACACTCATATCACTGCCAATCATAGAGAGCGACCACCCTCGATCAAAAATCAGAGGCAACAATATTATGAGGAACAAGAGGGGAACAGATGCAGCCAAGAATATCCTAAAAGTTCTTGAGCTAAGGATGAGGAAGAGCAATACCCTCCACCTTGACAAAAGAGGAGTGTACCTCCTAAACCGCCTTTGTGCTAACTTAGGGAGGAGGACTTTCTATCTTCTAAGGCTTACAAAGCTTTGGTTGAGAAGGTCAAAGCAATTGAGAAACAAGGCACGACTTTCCAAAATCCAACACTGAGGAAAATTCATAATGAACCTTTAGATCCCTCGGTGCCTACGCCCCCATACCCTGAGCATTTTGAGATGCCCAAGTTAGACAAATTCAATGGTGATGAAGAGGTGCAAGAACATGTCACGAGCTTTTTGGATGCTTGCTTTCAGATAGAAAACAATGATGCACTGTTGTTGCGTACGTTTGTCACGACACTCTTTGGGCCAGCCCGAGAGTGGTTTAATCAACTAAAGAAACACAACATAACAAATTTTGAGTAGTTATTTGATGCCTTTCTTGAATGCTATTCCTTCGACATCAAGAAATAGGCCAACCTTTCCAATTTGGTTGCAATAGCTCAGTGCGACGACGAGCCAATAGAACAGTACGGGAAGAGGTGGAGGAGATTAATGGCAAAGTTGTCATTCCCGATTCTTGCCAAAGAATTAACCCGAATGTTTACAAATATTTGTGCCAAGCACATCTCGCTACTATTGCAGCTGTAGTAGTATACCACATTCGAATAAGCTTTGGTGCAAGCCAAGGTAATTGAGGATATCAAGTTGCAGGAGGGCAACTTGAAGCTCAAAACCAGGAAAGAGGGATATAGGAAGAGTACCTCAAAGCAACAAGGCAAGCAGGCCCATGTGAATCAGGTGGTACTAAATCTCCAAAATAATGATAAGGGGCAAAAAAATAGAATTATCAAGCCCATCCTCCTCCTGCACAATACGACCAGCGCAGGAATAACTACAAGGGCAAGAACAAGGAGAAACGCCCACCTCATATATTCACACCATTGATGGAATCATTGACATCGATTTTTCATCAACTATGTGAGGCCAAGGCAATAAGATTACCCAAAGTCAATATGGTTGATCCTAATCAACCCAAGCCCAAATATTATCAGGAAGATTTATTTTACATATTTCATAGAGTGAAAGGCCACGACATCGAGGTATATCGGTCTTTCAAACATATTGTACAAAATATGATAGAAAGGGGAGAGCTAGTGGTACCAAGAAATCCCCAGGCATCGGACAACCAAAACATGGGGATTTTTAAAAATCCATTACCAAACCATGAGGTGCCCCGTAACCATGTTGGCCACATAAATCAAGTGTGAGTCGAACCACCTACCCAAGGGTTCGTCGATATGGTCAATATTGTTACCAAACATGGGAGGTACGAACGGATGAATCAATCTCGTGCTCCCATTCAAATACAAGCCACGCCCCAGCAATGACGGGCACAAAATATTCCAGGCCCACCAAAGAGATTGGTGGTGACCATTAGGAGCAAGCTGGTTCAAAACCTGCAGATGACTCCTATGAAGTTGTCGATATATGAGCTTATACAGTAGTCCCCTAGGTACAGGGAGACTCTTATGGATATTTTGAGGTCCATTGAGGTACAGGCCCAAGATGCATAGACGTTCACAAACTTCGTGGGGCATGTATAACAGTACCAGGAACCAATGATCCAATTCTATGATCACGAAGTGAAAATGGTTTCTACAAGCGTGGCTGACCCACCACTACATATCATTGCATGTGTTAACCACGTGCCGTTCAAAAGGGTCTTGATTGACACTATTTTGTTGATCAATATAATCATGACTAAGGCACTACACCATTTGAAATTGCTAAAATCACTCATCGTACCAACCACCTTTACATTGAGAGCGTTTAAAGACGCACTATGCTCTATGGTTGGCATGATTGTCCTACCTATTCATGTGGGACTAAAGACCATTCTCGTAATGTGTCACATGATAGAGGATGCCTTATAGTATAACATTCTGCTAGGGAGTCCTTGGATTCACAAAATGCATTGTGTTCCCTCGATATTGCATCAGTGTGTCAAGTATATACACGAGGGACAAGTTCACGTGGTTTCATCAGATGAAGAACCATTGCGGGGTTGCCAAGAGTTCATGAACTTAGCAGATTTTCCAGGGAGTTTTGTACTCCTATCAATGCCCTTAGACATACGACCCACATCCATGGTAAGGGTTCCAAGAGGTAAACAGGTGGTGCATGTTCAACCATCGATATATGTATCAAATAGATCTGAACATACCACTACAACTTCTCTGAGATCGAGTGCATCAACAATGCGTAGGGATGACAAGAAATTAAAGGTAAAATTGGGAAGGAAAGAAGCAAAGAACATTCCCAAACCAGTCACCACTGAGGTTGCCACTCCCATGGAGGTGGAGGAAGCCCAAGATCAAGTTGAGGAGGCACCTCAACCTACTTCTCCAGCATCATCAGCAGGATCATCCACACCGCGGGTGACTGTTCACCTAGCCATTACAGGTCTAGGTGAATATCTTATGCAAAATATGACCTTTAGTCCTATTTTAGAGACTACATGAGACATGGACCGACCGATAGCCCATCGATATCTAGTTGGATCCATAGTACCGTTGGGTAAGTCACCCAACCAAACAAACTTCATCTATGTCGGGTTGGATCAAGTTCCAACGTGGGCACCCATGGAGGTGTATGATGACAAACATTTCACGACAAACGTTTGGTACTTGTCCAACCTAGAGTACGCCATGCACATTTTTGAGCTCTATCATTGGCATGGGTACGACCTTGGTCTTTTTGAATAAGGACAAAGAACCCCTCTTGAACCATGTTATCAGTTGGCAACTGATAGGTTCAGATTGAGATTACAGATTCATGGACATGATGATTTACTCGTTGCATCATTGGATCGTTTGTACCTGAGTTTGGGGGACAACATGGAATTTTAATCCGTATCATCATAACATGTCTAGCCTTTGGGGCAACAACCCAATGGTGTCAGTCATCACCATTGAGAGACCAGAGCTTTAACATGAAGAGTTCTCAGATCAGAACCCTAGAGGCAACCTGGGTCATCGAAACTGTATCACGACCAATGATATTGGCATGCAGGGGCACAACCCCACCATTTTAGGCGATCTCAAGTCAGGAGATCTGTGTAGTGAATATGGAGAGGACTCCACCTCTGAAATAAGTGGACCAAATTATGATGTAGAGGGCGAGTCCTCAAATAATGATCAATTCGAAGAGGAAATTGATCGAGTCTTCGTGGTTTCGGTATTTCTATGCCATTTGCTACCTAGAGAGCAATTAGATGAGATACAAGAGCATTTTATGGTCGATAGTGATTATGAAGATGATACCGAGTAGGTCTACTTAAGGCCTCATCCAACTAATATCCCAATATTCATGGACATGATAGAGTGGCCTGCTCATAGTAGAAATCATAGCGATGAGGTTGAGATAACCGATCCGAGGCTAGTATATCCACTACATCTATTGCCTACGGAGTCAAAGTATGTTATAGAAGAAGTACCTCTTAACACTGATCACTTTGAAGAGGAAGTAGAGCCAGTTTTTGCATCGATGTCATATATACGATCATTTTATCCAGTTTATCCGGATAGTGATGATAGCGACCGCAGAATCAAATACATGGGACCACATCTGGTAGAGCGCCCCTTGCATATGGGGGGAAGTGAAGGATTATATATGTACAGTGATGATGAGGATTCATTGAATATGGCCTATTTGGGGCCTCATCACCTACGTAATCGGAATCCACCTCGGGGTCCGCCACCTGTTACAGCTATGGGTTTGCATTGAGAGATTAATCTCCAGCGTCGCCTTAGGGAAAGAATAAATCTAGAAGAGGAATATCAAAGACTTTTTTCCCATCCGCCTACTTATGCTGAGCTACTTGAGCCGAGAGATCCCATTTTGCAATTAGTGAAAAGAGAGGATCCAGTTGTCCGAGCATCCCACAGGGAGGACCCATTCATCCCCGTACCATCCGAGCCATATCTTGGGTACGTAAGCTACATAGATGATGTAGATTTTAGTCCATGTGGTCTTGGAGATCAATTCCATTCCATCAACATGGTATCCATTGATTTGACCACTCCGCTCCACAATCCAACAGATCCATCCAAACCATTGCATCTAAAAATGGATGCTATCGATTGGGATCGCATTGATTCGCTAGTAGAGCCTAAATATTTCTTCCTAAATGAAGAGATGCTGCAACCATTTTATTTTAGACCAGGTTGTGCTTATGATGTCTATCACGCTGAACATGCTTCCAATGAAGAACATATAAATCCAGCTTATGACATTCATTTGATCCCTACACCTCATCAGCTTGAGGAGGGATCCCATATGTCAGTAGAGGAAACCTTCAAAGTGGATATCGATAATGATCCCACCAATCCAATGAAGGTTAAATTTGGAATGAGTCTCACTACAAATGAGCGTGCTAGAATCATCCCTCTGCTAAAAGAGAGACCTGACCTTTTTTCTTGTACATACAAAGATATGCCTGTTCTAGACCCGAAGTTGGTTACTCATAGCCTTTCGCTAGACCCATCCAAGAATCCCGTCAAGCAGAAGCTCATAAAGATGCATCCAACAATAGCCTTAATGGTGAAAGATGAATTGCAAAAATTGTTGGATGTAAAATTTGTCATTTCCATCGACTATTTAGAATGGGTATCCAATATGGTGCTTGTAGGAAAACCAGATGGAAGGATCCATATTTGTACGGATTTTAGAGATCTCAACAAGGCAACACCCAAAGATTCATTTTCGTTACCCAATATCGATGCTCTAGTAGACTCTACTGTCGGTCACGAAATGCTCTCCTTAATGGACAATTTTTCTAGTTACAATCAAATTCAAATTAAGCCCAAAAACTAGCACAAAACCATGTTTATAATGCCATGGGGAACATTTTTCTACAAAGTTATGCCATTGGTCTCAAAAATGTTGGTGCTACATACTAGCGGGCCATGACATACATTTTTCATGCCTATATGCACAAAATTTTGAAATATTATATCGATGATTTGCTAGCCAAGTCATTGCTACGAGAAGAGCATGCGGAGGTCTTGAGAAAAGTCTTTGATTGCTTGATAGAGCACAACGTTAGGCTGATTCCTAAGAAGTGCGTATTTGACATAACTTTTGAAAAATTGCTAGGGTTCATTGTCTCCAAGAGAGGCATCAAAGTAGACCCAACGAAGGTCAAGGCCATTTTGGAAATGCGTCCTCCCACCAATATTAAGGAATTAAGGAGCCTTCAAGGTAAGGTAGTCTCGATAAAGTGATTTATCGCCCAACTATTGGATAAATATCAACCCATGAATCAACTGCTACATAAGGGTGTCCCATTCAACTGGGATGAGGACTGCAAGGCAACCTTCACTAATATAGAGCAATACTGGCGACGCTACCATTATTAGCTCCACTAAGGCCAAAAGAGCCTTTTTTGCTATATATATCGATAACAGACTTTGTGTTACGGACCATGTTGGCCCAAAAGAACGTACAAGGCAAAGAGCAAGCCATATATTACATTAGCCGAACCTTGGTGAGTTACGAGCTAGGATATGTATATGTGGAAAAACTATGTTTAGCAGTAATGTTCGCTACCAAGAAATTGTGGCACTACATGTTAAGTCACATGACATATGTGATATCAAAACAAAATTCTTTGTAGTATATGATGAGCAAGACATATCATAATACACGTACTGCAAAGTGGATCACGCTATTGACAGAATTTGATCTAAAATTCATAAGCCAAAAGTTCATTAACGGACAAATCATAGCATATCAGTTAGCTGAGGCACCACTGTCTAACAACAGGCCTCTAACAATCAATCTTTCGGATGATGTAGTGTTTGTAGTATCTAAAGCTCTCAAACCCGAAGAACTAGAGAACAATGTTGATATGACTCTGTTCTTTGACGATTCAAAATGCAAGCAAGGAGTTGGCACAGGGATAGTGTTTTTAATGCTGCAAGGAGCTCCAATGCCCTTGCCATTCAAACTAGACTTCCCGTGCACCAAAAATAATGCTAAATATGAAGCCCTACTTTTGGGCCTCCATACAACCATCACCATGAATATCAAGAGAATAAACATATTTGGCGATTCCTTGCTCATAATTAACCAAGTGAAGGTATTATTTTAGTGTCGATGTCTGATACTGAAAGCCTACAAAGATCTTGTTGCCACATATTTGGCTAAACTAGAATGGTACGACATCGAGACAGTACCTCGGTTGTCAAATAGGTTCATAGACACCATGGCATCTTTGGGATCCTTGATCCCTCAGAATCCATCTACCGGCTTCACTACCATCCACATCAAGATGCTCTCGCATCCTATAGTAGAGCGTACAGCCTTTAATAACAAAGAATCAATCAACATGATTAGTGTGGAACCAAAATTTGATTGGTTCTGCAAAGCTGAAGACTTTCTCAAGAAAGCACCCTAGGGGTCTTTAACCTCCTAGAGTCCTACGGGGAGTGGCACCACCATTCACCACCAGGTTGTTTCCCAGTCTATATTTGCAAAAGTAAATATACAGGGGGTATAGGTTGTCTTAGCAGTCGAAGCTGAGGCTCATCAGAATTGGATGTCACAGATCCAAGACTTCCTAAGACTTGGTTTTGTCTCGGAGAGACTGTCACGTGCCGCAAGACGCACAATTAAATAGAAAGTGACTAAATATGTCTTTATAGGAGATATTTTGTACCATCGAAGTTATGATGGAGTCCTCATTCGTTGTCTTGAGTCCCAAGAGTCATCTTGGGTAATTTCAAAAGCTCATGATGATACGTGCGATGGCCATTTCAACAGCATGGACATCGTCAAGCGCATCCTTCAAATGGGTTATTATTGGCCCACTATGGAGAAGGATTGCAATGTATATGTCAGGAAATGCATCAAATATCAGCATCATGCTAATCTTACACACCTGCCATCATAGGCCTTACAACCCATACAAGCAACTTAGTCATTTGCTCAGTGGGGGTTTGATCTAATTGGCAAGATCTCTCCTCTGTCATCAGGTCGACATACATTCATTATTAGAGCTACTAAGTATTTTACAAAGTGGGTGGAAGCCATTTCCTTAACAACGACCACTGGAGCTCACATAACAGAGTTCATAATGGAGCATATCATAAGTCATTTCGGGATACCATCCAAAATTATTTTGGATAATGGAAATTCTTTTAAGAACAAAACTGTGCAAGCTTTAACATCTAAGTACCACATCAAACACAATTTTGCAAATCCATACTATCCGCAGGCAAATGGGCAAGCTGAGGTCTCAAACAAGACTGTTGTAGCCATCTTGAAAAAAATAGTGTAGGAACACCACAAGGATTGGCATATACAATTACCCCTTGCATTATGGGCTTATAGGACTAGCATTCAGACTCCCACTAGGGTGACTCCATTTTCACTAGTATATGGCGCTGAGGCCATTATGCCCTTAGAGTTGGAAATTTCAACGTTGTGCATCGCATTGAAAGAGTTCATCGAAGATGACACCGCGCAATAAGCTCGAATAGACCAATTGACGCTACTAGATGAACGTCACGTGAATGCCTTTGAGCATCTTTGCGTCTATCAAGAGCGTTTAAAATGAGCTTACAATATCAAATTCCACTAGAGAGACTTTGAATTTGGGGATCTTGTGCTAAAAGAAAACCAACAAAACTTGAATTTATTGCCCGATATGCAAGAAAAATTTAGGGCTATTTGGCTGACCCTATATCATATATAAAAATATTGGTCTATGTACCTATCGCTTAATGTCAATAGGGGGTGTTGAAGAGCCTGAACCTCTCAAAATCATCCATCTTAAGGCGTTCTATGCTTAGAGAGTGTAGCAGAAAAAGCTCCAAAGGCATCTGTAAGCCCTTTGGTCAGTCAAAAGGCACCAAGGATTTCTAAAAATTGCTTGGTCAACCCAAAGGCTCTAAGAGTTCCTATAACTACTCGGTCATCCCAAAATGCTCCAAGCTCTCATTCGAGTGATTTGGTCATGTCAAAAAAATCTCCAAAGGCATCTGTAAGCCCTTTGGTCAGTCAAAAGGCACCAAGGATTTCTAAAAATCGCTTGGTCAACCCAAAGGCTCCGAGAGTTCCTATAACTACTTGGTCATCCCAAAAGGCTCCAAGATCTCATTCGAGTGATTTGGTCATGTCAAAAAAAGCTCCAAAGACATCAGTAAGCCCTTTGGTCATTCAAAAGGCACCAAGTATTTCTAAAAATCATGTGGTCAACCCAAAGGCTCTAAGAGTTACTATAACTACTCGGTCATCCCAAAAGGCTCCAGGCTCTCATTCAAGTGATTCGGTCATGTCATAAAAAGCTCCAAAGGCATCGGTAAGCCCTTTGGTTAGTCAAATGGCACCAAGGATTTCTAAAAATTGCTTGGTCAACCCAAAGGCTCTGAGAGTTTTTATAGCTTCTCGATCATCCTAAAAGGCTCCACGCCCTCTTGCTGAGAATTTGGTCAACTAAAAGGTTCCAAAGGCATTTGTAAGACCTTTGGTCAATCCAAAAAGCTCCAAGGATTTCTAAAAATCGCTTGGTCAACCCCAAAAAGCTCCAAATACATATATACTCATCGTTTGGTCAAATATGAAAGCTCAAAAATGCATAAAAATTTGAAAATATATAAAATTCCAAAAAAAAATTGGTAAAGCATAAAATCCAAAAACATTTGCTTTTGCAGTTTGCATTTTCATTCATGAGGTCACCTCATCATATTGCATTTAAGCATTTTTTATCCGTTCTATTTCACAGTAGAGTGTAATGTGTTTATAAAAATCTTACAAACGGTCGCACGTTTGTGTTTCAATCATGCACCCTTGCATTATCATAATTCATTGCATTCATACATGATACTTGTTATGGAGAAATATGTATGTATATTAAGTTTTCCAATCACTCAAACATACCTAGTGGGTTCTTCAGATATTGTAGAAATATTGCTTTGCTTTCATAGATGAGGTCATTAGTTGGGATAGTGCTTCAACATATCAAGATCCTGTCACTAAGAAAAACAAAATAAAATCCTGCTAAGACAAGAGATGATGAAAGCTGCAAAAGCAGTCTTAGGAATATAGAGAGATGAGTTTCACGACCTGCTTATCTTACAAATAGTCGATTTAGAAAGGTGAACTTTGGAAAAAGGACAAGAATTTTCCCTATAAATCCCAAAGTTACAAAGTTTAAATTCCAAGTTACAAAGTGCAAATTTCAAAGTACAAAATTCAAATCAAATGTAAAGTGACATAGTGAATCAAAAGCACTACAAAAATCCCTTACTCAAAGAAAATGGTAACACGTGGACTAACAGTGATTTTTATCACTACATATGAGCAAGTAAGAAGAGTGAGAACTTGAATCCTTGGATTGTACACCTTTTGAAAGACATAGAGTGATCCTCGATCGTAGCAATGGGTTGGAAGAGTCCCGCCTACAATCGGAGGGGTAGTTCTATTGGGTGATCCCCAAACATAGTAATGGGTTGAAAGAGTCTTGTCTACATTTGGAGGGGTAGCCTTGATCGATTTACAAGATGAGCTAGCTCTAGGTACCTAGGATTGTCTAGTTGTATAAGTCTAATCAAATTTGAAATAAGTATGGTACGATCGTATGAGGAACCTTATCTCACATATGGGTTGAAAGAGTCTCGACTGACATACGGGGTATGCTTATGGTCTATCTAAAAATACTCACATGCACACACAAGGAGAATGAATAGTTGGGTATGTCACGTCAAAAGCCTTGTACAGTTAGTATGTGATTTTTGGAGAAGTCTACTAGGGTGTTTGAGTCTCAAGAAAAACCTCAAAAAGTTCTCTAATAGCAACAAGATACCAAATATCATTAGACATCAAAAATATGATTCATTCATTCATCAGAATGCATTTTACAAAGCACAATCAAACATATAGGATAGATAGCGCATGAATCCAAAAATGATGTTTAGACGGCCACTGACTATATACTGCAACAAAGAAAATATACAGAATGACATACTCATTCATTAGCATCATACCAATCCATTTTACTTCATTTCATATATGGGTGATTAATTGATTAAGTTCTTGTAATGAGAATTATCAATTATTTTGCATGATTGTCATACATTTTGTGGTGTCGTATTTTAAAACTGATATACACAGTTTACATTCATTCCTTATGTTTTAAGTGATTAAAGCATACAGGTTCATTCCCATTAGATTATGATTATGTACATAATGCATTACCATACATTGCATAGCATACCATAACTTCATAAAAATAAACGCATGCCCACAAAGAAAAAATAAATATGTGTTCAAAAAAATAGTGCATCCATATGCATACATTATATATGGCACATCTAATCATCTAGATCACTGCATCTCATCAACATCATCATAAATAAGATAACTATCTAGTGCATTTCATCCATACATTGCATCATATAAACATTGCATCATATAAACATAGCATCATATAAGCATTGCATCCATGTGCATCAAATAAACATAAAATCAAAATTAAACATCAGGTACACATAATGAATGATGCAGGAGCATCCGAGGGCAGCAAAGCAATTGAGCATCAACCAAAATTTTGTGTTATTTCTTTCTAAGTGTTGCAAATGTATTTTTTTCTAAGTGTTGTAAATGTCGCAAAATCGCGACATGTCACGATTTCGCGACATGTCGTGAAATCACGACATCGCAGAAGAAACAAAGGTGCAAAGGACCAAAGGTCACGAAATCGCGACATGTCACGAAATCGCGGCCTAAGCAGTGGAACAAAGGCACGAAGCAACAAAGGTCGCGAAATCATGGCCTAAGCAGGGGAACAAAGGCGCGGAGGAGCAATGGTCACGAAATCGTGACATGTCACGATTTCGTGACCGAAATGGGAGAACAGAGGCCGATAGGAAAAATGGCGCGATATCGCGACATGTCACGATATCACGGCCAAAACAGAGAGAGAAGGTGCAGAAAGAAAATGGTCGCGATATCACGACATGTCGCGATATCGCGACCAAACAGAAAGACACGCACTTCCAGCTTTCATAAAGACGTCCCTTCGTGCATGGCAAGTTAGAGGCAGTGAAGCAGCAGTTCCAAAGGAGGATTTCAACGGGCATGTTGGCCACTCACGCAGGATATCTGGAAGATGCATTTAAAGCAACTAACAGCAAGCAGCAGATCGAGAAGTAGATTCCGTTGGATATGGCAGCCAGTCACGCACCTCACCAAGAGTCTCATCAATGCAACTTTCTAGAATTGTTCCAAGTGGCAATTGTAGATCGTGGGAAGTGGGAAAGCACAGAGGATCGGGACCTCAATAAAAAACCCATGGATTGTAATGAGAGGGGGTTGGCAAATGATAGTTTGGCTGTATATTCTTGTAAATTTCTTCCAAAGTATCGAATACAAAATCTTGGGCTCTTGTTTCTCTAGTTTCTCTCTTGTTTCTCTGGTTTTTCTGTATTATGCAAGATCTGTTCTCCACCAAGTGGTATCAGAGCCAGTAGTTCCTGAGTGTGTAGCAGATCGCCGAAGGAGAGGCAGTTACACCAGGATCTATGGAAGGGCTTGGAATCGGGTGAGCAGAATGCCTCCAAGGAGAAATCCTGTTGGTGGGAGAGGCATGGTAGCAGCAGAAGATGTTCGAGCTTTGCAGCGGCAAATGCAAGCTCTGCAAGAAGAAATGCGTAGAATATTGGAGCCAAGAAGAGACGAAGGTAGTGAAGAGGAAGATGATGAAGAAGAAGACCAACCTGAGGAAGAAGAAGAAGCAAGTAGATCCCGCTCAGGCCAGACTATACAAAGCCATATCCCAGATTGGGAAGAGGCCGAAGATGGAGGTTTCCACATATTTTGGGAACCTTGAGCCAGAGGAATTGATCGACTAGATCAATGATCTGGCAGAGTACTTTGAGTACGAAGAGGTTGAGGACCCTGATAGGGTCATATTCGCAAAGACCAAACTGAAAGGTCATGCTAGCATTTGGTGGAAGGGAGTGCAACTGGAGCGAAATAAAAGAGGGAAAGAAAGAATAACTAAGTGGGAACGGATGGCGAGAAAAGCTAAAGAGGCAGTTCATCCCCGGTGATTATGAGTTAGACCTGTTGAAGAAAATGCAAGGATTGAGGCAATCAAGCAAGTCTGTGAAAGAATACACAGAAGAATTTCATAAAATAATGATTAGAATAGGCCACTCAGAGGCCAACAAGGAGAAGGTAGCCCGTTACATTAATGGGTTACGAGCAAGCATTCAGGAAGAACTAAGTCTAGTCCGAATGACCACCATAGAGGACGCTTACCAATTTGCTTTAAAGGTTGAAGAGAAGCTCAATAGGAGGTTTGAAAACAAGCAAAGAGGAAGAGGTCATGGCGGAAGGACCGACGGAAGGAACAGTGGAAGAAGAAATGAAGAATCTCAAAAAAATGGAGAAAGTAGCAGCAATCAAGAACAAAGGAGAGAAAATACAGACCGCCCCCGTAATCAGAATAATGGTTACCGAGGGGGAAGAGGCCGAGCTGGACGTGGACAAGGAAGAGGAAGGTTTCGAGGGACTTGCTTCCAGTGTGGTGAAGAGGGACATCACCAATATGAGTGCCCACAACAGCGAGAAAGAAATAATCGCAGGCCGAAAGGAAATGCCAGAGTAGCAGTCGTTGATGAAGATGCTGGGTCTGAGCATTCAGAAGAAGCTGAGAGAGGAGAAGTAATGATTGCAAGGAGAGTCCTGCTGAATGAAGAGGGAGCTACAGATCAGAGGAAAAGCTTATTCCGCACAAGGTGTAAATGCACGGGTAAGATTTGCAACATCATCATTGACAACGGTAGCACAGATAACCTAGTTTCAGAGGGAATGGTTACAAAGCTACAACTGGAGAGAAAGAAACACCCGCATCCATATCGGATCGCGTGGTTGCAGAAAGACCATAAGGTTTTGGTCAATGAACAATGCCTGGTAAAATTTAGCATTGGAAATTACCGTGATGAGGTTCTATGCGACATTCTGCCCATGGATGCGTGCCATTTGCTATTGGGAAGGCCATGGCAGTTTGACAGGTGTGCGGTTCATGATGGCCGAGCCAACACCTATTCCGTGACCAAGAATGGAATGCGCCATAAGTTGAAGCCCCTGAAGGAGGTGGAAGAAAAGGTATGTGGCAGTGCAAGAATTTGCTTGGTTGACGGAAGAAAATTTTTAGATGATTTGAAGCATGAGCATATGTGTTATGCATTAGTTCCTAGAGTCAGGGAAACATAATGCAAAGATGCTCCAGCAGAAGTCCAAGAGCTGTTGAAGGAATTTCCAGATATCATATCTGATAATGTGCCTGAGGGTTTACCCCCAGTAAGAAAAATTAGTCACCATATTGATTTGGTGCCAGGGTCAAGCTTGCCCAATAAAGTTGCACATAGAATGACACCTGTAGAAACTGAAGAACTAAATAGGCAGGTCCAGGAGTTGCTAGAGAAGGGATTGATTAGGGAGAGTCTTAGCCCGTGTGCAGTACCTACAGTACTAGCACCCAAGAAGGATGGAGAGTGGAGAATGTGCACAGACTCTCGGGCAATTAACAAGATCACTATCAAATACCGATTCCCATTGCCAAGGATGGATGACATAATGGACTATTTGAGTGGAGCCAAGTACTTCACCAAAATTGACCTCAAGAGTGGTTACCACCAGATCCGTGTCAGGGAAGGAGATGAGTGGAAGACAACCTTCAAGACAAGAGAGGGCTTGTATGAGTGGTTGGTCATGCCATTTGGGTTGTCCAATGCACCAAGTACCTTCATGCGGCTGATGAATGAGGTACTAAAGGAGTTTCTAGGAAAATTTGTCATTGTTTATTTAGATGATATATTAATATTCAGCAGAACCCTGGAGGAACACCTGATGCACATCAGGAGGGTTTTTGAAAAGCTACGGGAGGAGCAGTTATTAATAAATCTAAAAAAGTGTAATTTTGTCAAGAAAGAGTTAGTATACCTGGGATTTGTAATCTCAGCAGAAGGTCTGAAAATGGACCCAGAGAAGGTGAGGGCTATCATAGAATGGCCTACCCCAAGAAGCACAATAGAGGTAAGATCATTTCATGGTCTAGCCAGCTTTTACAGAAAGTTCATAAGAAACTTCAGCAGCATTTGTGCACCCCTCATAGAAACAATGAGAGGGGACAAGAAAGAATTCAAGTGGACCTTAGGGGCTGAAAGGAGCTTTGATGCATTAAAGAAAAAGGTCACAGAACAACCTGTTTTGGCACTTCCAGACTTTAACAAAGTATTTCAGGTCGATCGTGATGCCAGTGGCAGTGCAATAGGGGTCGTACTGAGCCAAGAAGGCAGACCTGTAGCTTATTTCAGTGAAAAGCTCAATGATGCTCGAAAAAAGTATTCAGTTTATGACCAAGAATTTTATGCTATAGTTCAGGCTCTAAAGAAGTGGAGGCATTACTTGTTGCCAAAAGAGTTTGTTCTATTTACTGATCATCAGGCATTGCAGTACATCAACAGCCAGACAAAACTGAATCAACGGCACATGAAGTGGGTAGAGTTTCTCCAAAGCTATACCTTTGTGTTAAAGCACAGGAGCGGGAAATCAAACAGAGTTGCAGATGCTTTAAGTAGAAGGCAGAATCTGCTGATTGAAATGATAGTGGAAGTAGTAGGATTCGAAGAACTAAAGGGTCTTTATCCTGAAGATCCTGATTTTGCAGCAGCCTGGACGGCTTGCTTGGCACCTGTTACTATGGACAGGACAAAATGGTTAGATTTCCTAATCCAAGACGGAATGCTATTCAAGGGAAGTAAATTATGCATTCCAAGGAGTTCCATGTGGGAGAACTTAATCAAGGAAAAGCACAACGAAGGACTGGCTGGGCATTTTGGTCGGGATAAGACCATTGCCCTGGTGAATGAAAATTACTACTGGCCGCAACTTCAAAAAGATGTGAGAAAGTTTGTGCAAAGTTGCAGAATATGCCAGATGGCAAAAGGCGTAAGGCAAAACACAGGATTATACCAGCCGTTACCTATACCTGAGAGGCCGTGGGAGGACATAAGCATGGATTTTATTCTTGGATTGCCGAGAACACAGAGGGGAAATGACTCTGTATTTGTGGTGGTTGACCGATTCTCCAAAATGGCACATTTTATTCCCTACCAGAAGACAAGTGATGCAGTTCACATTGCAGGGTTATTTTTCAAGGAAGTGGTACGACTTCATGGTCTACCAAGAAGCATAGTTTCTGACAGAGATACAAAGTTTGTTGGGTATTTCTGGAGAACATTGTGGAAGAAGTTGAAGACAGATCTGAAGTTCAGTTCTGCATACCACCCACAAACTGATGGATAGACAGAGGTGGTAAATAGAAGTCTGGGTAATTTGCTAAGATGCTTGATAGCAGATAAACCCAAGGGATGGGATTTAGTTTTGCCGCAGGCAGAATTTGCATACAACAATTCTGTCAATAAGAGCACAAACAAATCTCCATTCCAAATCATATATGGAAACAGTCCGAGAAACGTTTCTGAGCTGAGAAAATTAGATAAAGGAGAAAAGTGCAGTGCAGAGGTTGAGGAATTCGCGAAACAGATGAGAAGCCTACATGAAGAAGTAAGGAAACAAATTGCAAAGATGAATACTCAGTATAAAGCAAGAGCAGACCAAAAGCGGCGGTTCAAAGAATTCGAAGTGGGAGATGAAGTCATGGTCCATCTCAGAAAGGAAATATTTCCAGCCAAAACTTACAACAAGTTGAAGATGAAGAAGTTTGGGCCATGCAAAATACTAGAAAAACGGGATTCAGGCAATGCATATGAAGTGGAATTGCCAAGTGGGCTTGACATTTCACCCATTTTTAACATATCAGATTTAGTGGAATACCATGAAGGAGATAGTACAGAGGCACCAAGCACAGAATTGTGGAGCATTCCAGTGTCTAGCCCAACCAAAGACGAGATAGAGGAAATATTAGATACTCGTGAAGGCAGAAGCACAAGGAACAAACAATATTCAGAGTATTTGATCAAGTGGAGGGGCAGACCTGTAGAAGATGCAACTTGGTTGTCAAAAACAGAGGTTGACCGCCTAGGTCTTCCTCCCAAAGATCAGAAGTGAGGATCACTTCTCGATCCACCCCGGGTGTCTGATGCAGGAGCATCCGAGGGCAGCAAAGCAATCGAGCATCAACCAAACTTTTGTGTTATTTCTTTCTAAGTGTTGCAAATGTATTTTTTTCTAAGTGTTGTAAATGTCGCAAAATCGCGACATCGCAGAAGAAACAAAGGTGCAAAGGACCAAAGGCCATGAAATCGTGACATGTCACGATTTCGTGACATGTCGCGAAATCGTGGCCTAAGCAGCGGAGCAAAGACACGGAGCAACAAAGGTCACGAAATCACGACCTAAGCAGTGGAACGAAGGCGCGGAGCAACAAAGGTCGCGAAATCGTGGCCTAAGCAGTGGAACAAAGGCACGGAGCAACAAAGGTCGCGAAATCGTGACATGTCACGAAATCGCGGCCTAAGCCGGGAAACAAAGGCGCGGAGGAGCAATGGTCGTGAAATCGTGACATGTCACGATTTCGCGACCGAAACAGGAGAACAAAGGCCGATAGGAAAAACGTGACCAAAACGGAGAGAGAAGGTGCAGAAAGAAAATGGTCGCGATATCGCGACCAAATAGAAAGACACGCACTTCCAGCTTTCATAAAGACGTCCCTTCGTGCGTGGCAAGTTAGAGGCAGTGAAGCAGCAGTTCCAAAGGAGGATTTCAACGGGCATGTTGGCCACTCACGTAGGATATCTGGAAGACGCATTTAAAGCAACTAACAGCAAGCAGCAGATCGAGAAGTAGATTTCGTTGGATATGGCAGCCAGTCGCGCACCTCACCAAGAGTCTCATCAATGCAACTTTCCAGAATTGTTCCAAGTGGCAATTGTAGATCGTGGGAAGTGGGAAAGCACAGAGGATCGGGACCTCAATAAAAAACCCATGGATTGTAATGAGAGGGGGTTGGCAAATGATAGTTTGGCTGTATATTCTTGTAAATTTCTTCCAAAGTATCGAATACAAATCTTGGGCTCTTGTTTCTCTGGTTTCTCTCTTGTTTCTCTGGTTTTTCTGTATTATGCAAGATCTGTTCTCCACCAATGAGCCATAAAGACCAAGTCATATATATATATATGTGTGTGTGTGTGTGTGTGTAAAAAGAGTACATATCAGGAGTATCAAAATGCCCGTAGGCTACAAAGTGTGTAGGTCCTCGACCTTACACTCAAAATTAATACAGCATAGCAAAAGTATAGTTTGCATCTAGTAGAGCCCAGGTCTAGTCTGCTCCCCCTGTACCAGAGCTCTCATCGCCTCCCTTAGCACTGTGCTCTCGAGCCTGCTATCTTGTCTACTCTGGCACCCGTGGTGGGTCCTATTGTGGGTCCTACCTACCTCCAAATTCTAAGGTGCCCAGTACATAAGAAACTGGTAACTACAGCAGGCTAGTCCCCTGATCGGTGGCCCCTAAAGTCTGCCCTGCATCTTTAGGCCTGGCACGTGATGTCGCCCCATGTGTGCTAGAGGACCTATGCGTCCTCTCAATCCTATGAGTCCTGTGATCCAAACTCACCATAGACTGTCTTAAGGTCCTAGACCTGGTTCGCTGAGACTCTGAGGAGAAAGGATCCTCAGGAACCTATAACCCATGCATCTCAATATAACCGACTAGTTGATCAATACGAGCAATTCGAGCTACATGCATCTCATTGGTCCTCATGACCATACTGCGTAGTTGCTCTACCTCGACCATCGGATCCTGTACAGTTGGTGCTACCGATGGTGTTGTTGAAGGCCCCATAGTAGCCTGAGGAGGTGGCATAGCCCCCTTTGATACCCGAAGGAGATCCCTCTCTACCTCTACTATAGTTCGTTGTGCCTACACTAACTCTAGATCATTATGCAATCTTTGAAATTGGGCCTCTACATCTGTGGCCCACGTAGTAAGATCATATATCTAATCTTGTGCCTCAACCATGTGCCTATCCCTATCAGATACCTTTGCCTCTAGAGTGGCGATCGTAGTATCTCGCTCTAGTTGTTGTGTGTGGAATCATCCTAGCTGACTCTACAAGTTAGCCACCTAAGCTAAGAGTTGATCCTCTGTGCTGTCGGGAGGTACCTCACCCTCCTCTAGAGCCTCCTCTTCTGGGTCAACCTCGGGAGCCTCCTCGGTTGCGATCATTGCGCCCCAGTCACCCTTTGTTCACTGGCGCACCCTACGCCCATTGGGATCCACCTCTTCCTTTGCTTGATATGGCTTTCAGCCTAGAGGCCCTGTGTCATACCATCTGAACATGGACCACAACCCATCATACTCTAGAGTTGTCCCAGCAGTCTCGACTCCAGTCTCCTGGTAGTCATCAACAACATCTCCCAGAGGCTCAGGAATGATCCACTATAGATTGTGCTCCATGACCAAGCATCGATATCTGAGGGGGTATATAAAATATCCTACATGAGCTCAAACTGCCGCAAGACCCGAGAGTAGAACTGGTGCTCTCAAATCTTGGCCTTACGATCGATCAACCATCTATCGTGACGTGCATTTCTAATACACTGGCCCTCCTCTGGCCACGCTGGGCAATCCATATAGGGCCACCACTGAACATCGTTCAGGCCAAGTGTCGCAAACTAAGTGATATAATGTTGGATGTCACCAGCATGGATCCTACTATGAGTACCCTCCTCCTCATGAGGCTAGTAGGCGGCATAACACTAATGATCGTCAGCAATAGTAGTGATCTATAGTGGAAGGTCTGCAGGATGCTTGATTTAGATGTGCTACCATCCCCAGATCTGCAATAGAAGACTGTAGTTGAGGCCCTTATGGCTATGCTCAGTAATTTGGTATAGCTCCTTGTAGAGTTGACATAGCAGGGTGCTCCCCCAAGCTAGAAGTAAAGGCTCCTCTATAGAGCTTTGCAGTACCCTCCAAGCGGTGGATAGGAGGTTCCAAGGAATCCTCGCACCCGAGGAGTCTAGAAGGACAATCTATACTATGAGGTACATGAAGAGGGCTTCCCGTGCAGAGAAGACATCCTCGTGGTACCACTCGCTAATGGGCATCCCTCCGTGGTCAATTGCATCCTGAGCATCCTCGCTCTGGTCGCCAAAGATAGAATCAAAAACAGCCTCCTTTACCCTAGAGGTAGAGGAGATGATGGCCTCGCCATCAATGGGGATCCTAAAGATCTTGTAGACATCCTCTAAAGTAACAGTCATTTCACTTGTAGGCAGGTGAAATGTGTTGGTCCGCGCATTTCAGCATCGGGCCAACGCAGTCAGGTAGGATTGATCTACCCTAATAGTGGGTAGATCCATGATGTATCCGAACCCAATAGCTCGAAACCAATCCCGATCATCATCGGATAAAGCCTCATAGAGAGTCTTTAGAATATCCGGATCTCGGGCTCTAGAAGTCAATATCTAGAATAAAAAGCATAATTTAAGACAAAATCTAGCTAACTAGAGCTAAAAACAATGCTAAAAAAAAACAACAAACCGTAGTTGAAACCTACGGTCCCCAATTTGCAAATTGGGAACCGTAGCTGAAACATGCGGTCCCTAATTTGCCAATTGGGAACCGCAGCTACCAGTTGTGGTTTAGGAGCGGCACCTATTTTGGGTACCCTCCTAGACCATTAAAACATCAAATTAAATTCCTAAAGCTAGCCTAGCCTAGTGGGGTTCATTACCAACAATTTAGTGAGGTTTATTATTCGCATTACTTAATGTGGTTCTTTTTACTGGTATTGAGTGTGCGGTCTTGATTTCGAGTTACCTTACCCGCACCCTAGCCCCGGCTAGTAGGTGGCTGATCAGGATCTGCCATCGAGGTAGAGGAGTGTAATCACGGTAGAGTGTGGTAGCATTTCGGATCAGGAAAGGTTATCTCACTCTCAGAGCTCTCAAATTGCTAATGCTTGCATGAAAATAATGAAAAATTTTAAATGGGAATTCAATTTATAGGTTTTCCTAGTCTTGGTGAACTACGGCTAACACCTACGGTTTTAGAACTAGGGTTTTTCGCCCGTAGGTCTGACCCATGATTCCCAAAATTTGGAAATGTAAATCGTAGACCGTACCTGCAGTCTGCAACTAGCATTAAATGCACTCAAAACCCATCGTGGGAAGGTCTAAAAGAGCAAATTAATGACTTCCATCGGATAAAAATTCAAAATCAATGATTAAAATTGTAAATTTGGTGATGTTAAAAGCACCAGGACCAATCAAATACATGCAAAATTAAAAAATAAAAAATAAAATAATTAAAAATAAAATGTGCCTCGTATTCAGTGATTTATCCTATATACTTGGCGGTTGCAGCGAGTTGCAATCCATGCAATCCGGCAAGATGAGTAAATCACCATAAGGACATTTGGGGTAAATTTGTCATTTCTTTTATGACATCTTTCAGCAAATCATTGACAAATATGATTCAACACAAGTCTAATTGCATTTGTATCATTTTGATTCCTTAAGACGACTATTGTAGCCTGACTACTCCATGGGATAGAAATGTACCAATACTACTAAGAGTTGCAATCATAAGCTGAACTAGGCCTAGCCAAGGCATTAAAAGGCTCGAATCTTAATTTGTTCAAGATCATTCATTATGGTCAAGCTATTTCGTCGCTTCATACATTGTCATTACCCTCATCGACTCATCACTTGAGGGGGTAGTCATAATTTCATAATCATAATCAAAGTCAGCAGAAGATCCCTAAGATCGTAGATCCCATGATCTTGTCAAAATTGCATTCGTTCTTGCAAATCATTTTCAATGACTATCATAAGCTTCCCCCTTTGCTTGGGGCAAACAGCAAATATGATAATTGGTTTGTAACTCTCATCCTTCGGATTTATGGGTCAGAAGATACCCATACTTGGCATTTATGCTATCCGAACGTCTGATGACGAGTGCAGACTTGTCAAAATGTAAGCCTTTCATAAGTTGGAAGCAATGATTCCAAGATGCGCGTCCTTTTTCTAGACCTGGGGCATCTAATTTTGATCTAACTAATGATCATCATAGAACCTTAAACATCATTTTAGGATGTATATTTTTTCTCAGCATTGTTCAATCTCACAACGCATCTCAAAAGGGGCATCTGTAGACACCTAAAACGCGTCATGTCGAAGGCGACTACTCATATGGACATTCTACAAGACCATATGGAGGATCTTGGACAAACTCCAAGATAGAGCAGTGGTTCTAACCACTCAATTTAGGCACTTTGTCCTAATCAATCTGAATCGCAGCCCAAACCTACGGTCTCCAGTCTAAACTACGGTTGACACCTACGGTCTGCAGTATGGACCACAACTATGACCTGCGATCTTAACTGAATTTTAGTTAGGCCTTCCATCTGAGCCAAATTGGTTGGAACGACCAAAGATCTAGAAGAAGGTAGTTGAAGGATGAAATATTCCATAGACTTCCATCCCAACTGTCCTAACCACCCTTCTTGGTCTTGGCTTCTCCATGAAGCCACCCCTAGCCCTAGGGGCATGCTATAAATACCCCCTCCAAATGGGGAGAAAGAGAAGCAAGCATTGAAGATTTGAGTAGCAAAGCCCTGGCAAATTTTACACTTAAATTGATTATACTAAGAGATAGAGCTATTGCACTTAATCCCCGACCCTTTTGCCACCATTCATGATGAATTGCATTATGGATGCCCTAGGTGCTTAGGAGGATCAAGAAATGCAAATTCGGGCAAACGAAGGCCCTTCACATCGAATTGATCGCCAAATCAGTCTGAGGACAACTAAGGCGACCCTTGAACATCAATTTGGACAAGGATATTGAGCCCATTGCCCCTGATTTTGAGGGTAAATTTATCAGAGGTCAAACCACGGCTGTCAATCATGGTTCACAGTGCATACCACTCACCAGAGTTGCGGTTTGCAACAGGTGACATGTCACCTTACTCTTTTCATTTATGTCCAGTTAAATAGGTTATATTAATCATTTTTTAGGTTTAATTATAGTTTAGAAGAATTTTGATCGTAGGAATTAGCTTAGAATAGATAGTTTATGTTTTGCATTAATTAGAAGATTTTTGGATCTTTTATGCACCTCTATGCTTCTATTTTGTTATCTGATCCATGCATTATTTGTCTAACGATTTCTTTACATGCTATATTACAATCTCCTTATTTCTTGCATAGATTGATAGTTTTAAATGCTTTCTTGATTTCATGTTATTCTTTATGCAAGATTCCTCCAAAAGCCTCATCAAGAGAGACCTCCTTTGTTACTAATTGCTTCTTGTTTTTTCTTGATCTTAGGGAACAAGATTTGAAGGAGAGATAAAGCATCCAATTCCTTCCTCAACGCGAAGAAGAGGGTCATCGACACCCTAGAGCAGTTTGTGTCACCCTGAGGGGCATTTTGATCACACCTACCCTTGATAGGGATTAGACACTATTGTAATTGATGTATCAAATGGGTATCCCTAAGAGGGAAAAATCTGTAATTTGACTCCATTGAAATTAATAAAGGATTCCTTGTATTCATGTTATTTCTTGTTATCAAATTATGCATGCCTATTTGTGTATCTTTCTTCAATTGCGATAGTTAGATCGGGTGTGAGCCTTTTTGGTGGTTACACTCATAAGTACAATTGTCAAGTGATACTGAATGGAAAAAATGTAGGTATTTTTTCCATAAAAAAATAAATAAGGAGAACCAAAATTTTGACAATTTAGTCATGGAGGTCCTAATTTTGTAGACTTCATGCCCAAGGAGAAAGACAAGATATAGGATCTCACACAAATTGAGCTTAGCACTCCATGAAGTCATCAAAAATTGTGGTACCTTGACACTACCTAAATATTTCACAAATTTTAAAGGAGCATGTAATAAAAAAATCAAAAAATAGATGCCTAACAAAACCTCTCAAAGTTTGACCAAGTATAAAATAGGTATTGATCCACTTACAAAAGAGACTGATTGGCTCCAAATACTAATATGCCTACAAAAGAGGACTAACTAGCTCAAGAACTAATTTTCTCAATAAAAGATGTTGATTTGCTTGCTAATGCAAGTGATTCGCTCAAAAAAATGAGTGACTTGCTTGTTAACTAGAGTGAATCACTCGAATGGTCACAAGGGTAAAAATTATAGATATTGATCCCAAGGAAAATCTTCTAGAAACTGATATTTTGGCATGTAATAAAATTCTAGGACATTTTAAAAGACTTATAATCCTGTTAGAGGCATGTAACATTTGGTGGTGCATCATTTTACTAAAGATACCTTAAATATTCACTTTTACTAGGAGTACGTGTTTCTCATCCCAAGTAACTTAGGGGTAAATTTTTACTATAAATACGGACCTAGGGCCCTTATTGCAATAATCTTTTGGTCATGAGAATTCAAAGCTACACTCTATGAAACTTACATTGTGCTTTGACCTTATGAGATGGTAAGAAACTAGCAAGTCCTTAGGCATTCCATCGGTGGCACCACCCTCATGGTTTGTTAAGTGTATAGCAATTGTGGTATAGCCATTTTAGCCCATCTTATCATTCATTTGTAAATTTCATAATCTAATAAATAGGTGGACATTGATGTTATTTGACTTCTCATGTGCTAATTGATCACACACTTTTCTCGCTACTGGTTAAACTTGTATTTGCTTAAATCACTCACACCCTTAAACTTTCATGCATTTTTATTTCCATACTTTACTTTTTCACACTTTACTTTTTGTATGTTACTTTCAATGCAAGTTAGAGTAGGTTAGTGTAGGGGTATTTTGTGAGGAACAGTGGGAAGTTGTCCTAAATCTAGAGGTTAGCAAAAGCCATTGGCAATCCCTTCCACATTTGTTGAAACTAGAATTGGGATACAAATCTCAATTAGAAGTCATGACAAGTCTTCGGTTTAATAGTTCCAAAATAAATAAACTATAAACTTAGAAGAACTCAATGATATGCCCTAATTGAATCAAATCAAAATCAAAACTTAAACTCAACCAATTTGAATTGTATACCCTCTCATAAGAGGAAACAATGTTCTAATGGACCCACTAAACTGCCTACAAAAGGTTGTACACAATAATGTCTTCTTTTCTACTAAATTTGTATCTTTTAACTCTTTGTTAATATATTCCATTATATTTATGTTGTGTAGTAGAGCTTTTATCTTGATTTACCAAGTAGCATAATTTGGTCCATTCAATAGAGGTACATTGTAGTCCATTATGTTTGTATAAAATACTATTCCTTGCATGTAAAATCGACCAAAAACAAAATATTCAAAATAAAGAGCTCAAAAAATTATGCAATTTAGAAAAATGGGTTCAAAACATTTCCATATACATAAGTTATGGTCCTCAAATGGTTTAACCTCAAATTGTACTCAAACCCAACAAAATATTTTATTTCAAAAATTTAAAAAAAAAAAAATGTTTTTTTTGCTTAAAAGGAAAGTTGGTTACAACCACACTATTTTTAGTAGTTGTCAAGCGCAGGGTTCAAACCACAGGGGTTGCATCCACCATATCTATTCCACCTCATTGTTTTATAGCCCGACGTGAAATGGACAACTGGGTGCTCAAGAATCGTACCACCATCATCAGCCTGACACGCACTCAGAGGATTCAGATTAGACTACTACCTTTGCAACAGGCTTCCCCAAGGTTTGAACCTAGGATTCTACTTGGTAAGTGCCCAACCAAACCAATACTTACCAATCCACCTAGCCCTTATGGGTTAGTGAATCTACTATTACCATATTATTAAGAAGTAATGGTCCCAAAATATTTTAACCTCAAATTATACTCAAACCCAACAAAACCTTTGAAATTAGTGTTACCCTTATTGCCATAGCCACTACACCCTCCTTGTGACCATGTAATAAAATACTAAAGGCCTTGGTATTTTTGGTGACGAAGATGTGTGGTTCCTCAAAAAATCACATGACCTCCCTCAACCTTACAAAGCAACATATTTTATGTGGAGTGTCTTCTACTAGAAGTCATGGGGGAGTGAACCTGTAACCTCATGACTTGCTTTAAAAATGGTCATTGAGTCATGATCCTTGATGGGGCTTGGAAATTTTCTCACAATCATAATGTTTTTGTTCCCTACAATTGTGTGCCCAAAAAATGTATGGAACCTTCCTTGCATTCCATTTGCCAACTTTTTGAGGAGTATTCCTTAGAATATTCTTCTATTTTAAGAAAAAAAGGTAAATATTCATTTCTTTCCAAGACAAAAAGGATATACTTGGTGATAAATCATGAAAAGTGCTAAATTGGGATGTCCTTAACTCCCCTCTACCATCCTTTTGATAAATATTCCTTGAAATATTCTCCTTTTGAAATTCAACAATTTTAAGAAAGAAGGTAAGTATTCTAATTCTCCCAAGGCAAAAAGTATATACCTTGTGCAAAATCATGTAAAGAGGTAAATTGGGACCCCCTTGATTTTTTGTAAAGAATTTAAAAATAGTGATAACTTGCCCATTGCCTTCAACAACTTATCTCATGTAACCTTTATTGAAAAAACCTACTCAACCATCCTTTTTCATTAATGAAACATAAAAGTTGTTGGACCATTTTACAACTTTATGAGGTGGTCTAGAGGTCTCTATGATGCACTAAAGTTTGTCATATTTTTGCTTTAGAAACGATGTGAATCATTCTTTCAGCATTACTGTTGTATAGATCCCAAAGTTCTCCAAGTAGACAATTGAAGCTAAAAATCAAGTATAAATATCCCATCCATATTTTTAAAGGCACAAGATAACCTTCATTTTAAATGGTCTAGGTGTCAAAGCTTGTTGATGCAAATTCCATGACCCAAGCTTGTAAGAAATCTTCTCCAAAAAAATTTCTTGTTATTTTTTGTAATTGCTATGGAATTATTGTAGTTGTGAAACTATCATGGAGTTATTATAGGCAAATCCTTTGAATTGATTATGATACCATGTTATAGTTAGCAATACTTTCTAGATAATAATGGAATCAACATATTACCTAGGAAGAAAGAACATATTTTAGAAAGCAAACAATATAAATGGGTCCATAGTCATAAAAATAATACCACTAACGTAAATGAATTAGAATCATGTTGATGGCTAGATGAATGGTCTCATGGGGTTTAAATACCCAAATTACAATTGACCTTAGGTCAAGGTTAAAAAACTAACCTTAAGGTTTATTAATAAAATATTATATCAAAATCATATTTACAAGGTGGAAAAATACATAGCTCTATAAATCTTTTTACATTACAAAAGGGCCAATCATGACCTTAAGTGAATATTATATCACCACAAACGACTAGCTCAAATTGACTCGAACATACCTAAAATGTAAAGAGAGAATATGTACCCATTACACTTGAAGGGTAGTAGAAACAAACACACTTTATCTTGGAATGCAAAACTTATAATGATATTAGCTACAGTTATATTGATATATTAGCAATGGCTTTTCTTTAAAGAGTGGTGGCTCGGCTTTCTTTGTTCACAAAATCTTGTTTCCTTTTAAACGAATAAACAAGTAAGATAGAATATTTTGTATATGATAACAAATCTTTGTTGTCCCATAGGTTTTTTTGGCCTCATGAACATTAAAATTATTTTTCTTCTTTTTCTTCTTATCCTTCTTCATCTTCATATTATACAAAGTAATCCTTTGATCAATGTTTCTCTTTTTTTTTTCTTACAAAATCTATGTATTTTGGACTGATGGATTATCTAATACGATATTACAACCTCAAATGATGGGCCCTAGAACCTAGAGCTCAAGCTTATTTAGGATCAAATATTTTTTATGCATCATGTGGAAATTGCATCATCACCACTCTCAAAGGACCTATTTGGAAGAGACCTTATTCCATTCAACTTCAGAGAAGCACTCATGGAGATTGCTTCACTAGGAAGTGAGAAATCGATTTTCTTAACATATCTTTGATTTGCTTCAACTAATAATTGATGGAGCTATCATAAGCCTATGTTTAAAACTTTAGCCCAATTCTCTTTCAACTAAGGAGAAAATACAATTTTTTATATTTTTAGAAAAGCATGTATCTTAAATTTGGAGTAATTTATTTGGATCCTTTTGCAGATTCAAAATCTTCATGGAAAAGTAGTAGTGGCCCTAACTTTGAGTTTTTCCAAATTTTGTCATCTTAGCATCAAAAATTGTGCAATTAATATATATTTTTTAAATCATATATCTTAGGGGACTTAGGCATTTTCTTTTAAGATTAGGTTATAGATCTAAAATCTATGCAAAAATTTAGGGGCCTTGTAATTTTGTACTTTTCTAGGTTGTTTGGTTTACCTCTAAAAATTATCGATCAAAATTTATTCAAACTTGTCATCCTAATTAGGATCCAAATGGCACATTATCTTCGAAAACTTATAACCTTGTCATTCTAAAGCATATTTCAATTTTTTCTTTTCCACGAACTAGTAATTTAAGCATTTTGTAGCATTGCAATTTATTCTTAGTTATCTGCTACAAGCATTGTAAACTTTAGTTGAAATATCTTGGCTTCATTTCCTTTACATCTTCACTTTCAACCTCTTTCTTTATATGGGGAGAAATATGATTATGGTGACAAATGAGGGGTGTGTTGATGTCCAAAGATGTCTAGAAGATTTTTGAGGATGACATCCCCCTTAAGAAGAATGACCTTTTAAAAAAATAAAAAATGAATTGGTTATTGCATTTATTATCTCACATACCAATTGGGAACAAATTTGTTTGGTATTTTAAGGAACATTATGTAAGGGAGGGGTGGAAGTTCAAACAAGATACATTTGATAAAGAGAATGATGAATATTATACTAATGAGAATGATGGGCCTTTTGAATGTGATGAACCTTTCAAACAGGAAATAAACTCAAGAATAACTTACTTGAGAAATTGCAACCAAAGACATGTACAAGAAATTACAAATTTGAAAAAAGCATCGAAGTGTGAGGAGGATCATCACCACTAGGCATGGTTTGGTTAATGATCATAACATTATTAATTATAAAAAAATCTACTTTTGATTGTATTTTTTCTCTTTCTCTTAATGATGCTTTTAATAATGTTTCAACCTTATCATGCTTGTACCGTCTGAAGAACACAAGATTATACTGAGAGGGGGGTGAACAGTATAAGACCACTTTTTTATTTTTCTTTCCAAATCAATATATGCAATGTATAGATAGCAATATCAACAGCAGTAATCAAAGCAATGCACAAAACACCACACACAATAGAGACACCACAATTTACGTGGTTCACCCAATGTGGGCTACTCCACGGAGAAAATATTTCACTAAAATTTTCTCAATCAATTTCTTGGGAATCCTTTCCCTATTACAATGTTTATGGACCTCTGTCCAAAGGAGATACTAATCCCCTATATCAAGTTCATGGATCTCTATCCATAGGAGAACTCTTTCTCCTCTGCTCTGGTTGGTGATCCTCTAGAAGACAACCGCCTCCTCTGCACTGGCTTGTGGATCTCTCTCCATTGAAGACTCTTGTCCCCACTCAGAATACCTATCCTCACTGCCCTGGCTAATGGATCTCTATCCACTGGAGACTACTGTCCTCTCTGCTCTATCACCTCCAAAGCTCTGTCTCAAGTTTGTACTAAACATAGTCCTTCGGTCTAGTACAACTCTGCTCAATCTCTATCTCTAGTCTGGTACAAACCTATCCTCAAATCTGCACCAAAATTTGCTCTCAAATCTGCACTAAACATAGTCCTTCGATTTGTCTTCTTCAAGCCTTACCTCAAAGCTTGACTCACTTTGGTCGCCCAAACCTTAACTCAAGGTTTGAACAAATCAATCAACTCTACTCACAAGTCTTCTCAAAGACTTGTCTCAAATATGTCTTGTATTCAACTCTATTTCCACAAGTCCTCTCTAGAACTTGCTCAAATCTGCTCAACAAGTCCACATAGAACTTGTTTAAATCTGCTCAACAAGTCCACATAGAACTTGTCCTAATATGCTCAACAAGTCCACACAAAACTTGTCTAAATCTGCTCAACAAGTCCACATAGAACTTGTCTAAATCTTCTCAACAAGTCCACATAGAACTTGTCCAAATCTGCTCAACAAGTCCACATAGAACTTGTCTAAATATACTCAACAAGTCCACACAGAACTTGTCCAAATCTGCTCAACAAGTCCACATAAAACTTGTCTAAATCTTCTCAACAAGTCCACACAGAACTTGTCCAAATCTACTCAACAATTCCACATATAACTTGTTTAAATATTCTCAACAAGTCCACACAAAACTTGTCTAAATCTGCTCAACAAGTCCACATAGAACTTGTCTAAATCTGCTCAACAAGTCCACATAGAACTTGTCTAAATATGCTCAACAAGTCCACATAGAACTTGTCTAAATCTCATAGAAACATAAAGAGAATTGTTAGAGACTCAATATGCTCTATACTCATCACAATGCTCAATCACTTTCAATCACTCTCTTAGAAACATAAGGAGAATTGTTAGAGACTCAATATGCTTCAAAATCAACTCAATGCTCAATCACTTTCTCAACTCAATTCAGAATATAGAATAGTTTGTTTTATGGAACTTGAACAATCACTTCACACATCCACTTGACTAGGCTCAACCAACTCTACTCAACCAATCACTCAATGAAACACTCCTTTCTCACAAACCCTAGTCCAAGCATGTAAACACCAACTCAAAATGTTCCCAACAATGCTCAACAATAAATCTCACATAACAATGATACTCATGATCTTTTCAAACCCTAGTTCAAGTTCTTCACACCATCAATGGCTTCAACAACAATGCTAATCAAACAAGGTTTCAATAACAACTCTTTATTCCAGAAAACCTTGAAGCATTAACTCAAACATACTTAATAAGGAAACCCTAATCAAGTCCTTTTCACTCCAAACTTATTTTTCAGAAAACCAACCAATCAACTTAACTATGGAAGAATGTGCTCATACCTTTTTCTTGATGATAAGGAATAGACCTCACAAATCTGCCACAACCATAAACACTTCTTTGCCAAACTCAAGAAGGTTAGAAGACAAAATATTATTCCAATATTTCCTTAAAGATATTCCTTGGACCAAAATATAATCAATGCCTTATTTCTTCCTTTTTTCAATTACACTCAACAAATCATACATAACAAAATACTTGGATATACCTTATCAACTCCAATCTTAGAATAGTGACCAACACCCTAATATATCAACCACTCTTAAAATAATATCCACCACCATAGGATATTAACCACTCTTAATAATATTCAACACTATAGAATATCAACCAAACACTTTTCACTCCACACAAAACCTTTGAGCAAACAATATTAAAAATTTAATTTTGCCAAAACTTATAACTCCCTTGCAACCTTAGAACCAAATAATAAACATGCAAAATTAATTTTTAAATTGCCCAACTAAACTTCCAAAAATTTTGGAGATCAAATATTTTGCATACCTTGTACTCCCCACAAAAAGGGGATTCGACGTGACTCGATCCGTCGTCTCCACTAGCCTAAGTGCTAGGTGCTTGGGCACTCACCGTGTGGGCTACGAAGGCCCACGTGAAGGAAGGATAAAGACCTTCCTCTTATGCCTTCAACACTCCTCTTCTCACGCAAAAATCATGTTTTCTCTCTCCCTTGGTCGCAGCACTGATTACTATGCTCGCACAATCTTCTAAGGCATGGTGAATATTAATGAGGTGGGTGCTCCCCCTTATATACTTGATTTGACATTCCTCCTCACGTCGACACTTTTCGAATTTCAAATCTAAAACCCACTCTAGGGTTTTAACCTTAACTTAAATTAATTTATAATTAATAAATAAATTAATTAATAATTAATTTAAATAACTTTTCAAGTTAAGTAAATTAACTAATAAATTAATTTATAATTGACTTTAAGCTTCCTTAGTATAATAAAATTATTATACTTTATTTTCCAATGGTTTTTATGAAAAACCTTTTATTTTCTCCTTCAATGGTTTTAATGGAAAACCTTTTATTTTGCTCCGTCAGGGTTTTAATGAAAAACCTTTTTGGTCATGCTTCATAAGACATTATGAAACTCTTTTGGAACCAATCAATTGCATTCCTTTTGACATCAATGACAACTCAACTTTGCTTACAAACTTGCTCAAATTGCCAACAATCTCCCCCTTTGTCATTGATGGCAACCACTCTTTAAAAATGCCAATACTAAAACTTTTTCTGCTCCCCCTAAAGATCTGCTCCCCTTGACTGAAAGCTCTCCCCCTTACTCAAATCTCTCCCCCTTTGACATCAATGGCAAAGGGTCACCCTTGGGGCTCGGGGCTAAGAATGAGTCTCTTAGCTTAGCCCCTCCCCCACCTCCTCTTGAGGTGGTTAATTCTAGGGTGGGAGTATTTCTACTCCCAGAAAGCATTATTCTTTACCTTTATCCTCTTTCCTTCTTATCTGAACCTTCTGTCTCCTTTGACCATTTTCCATGTCCATGTCTACATTCCTAAATGTTCCTGTTCATGTTCCTGTTCCTGTTCTTGTTCATATCCATGTTCCTGTTTCTGTTCATGTTCCTGTTCTTTTTTGATTCTGGAATGTCTGCTCTACACCACTTTGTTGTGTGACCATCATTATTGCACTTATAACACTTAATGTTATTATTCCTTGGAGGTGCAAATGTCTTAGGATTTCTCCTAGTGAAGCCATATCCTCTTCTATCATGAACCCTGCAATTCATTGCCTTGTGACCAAACTGATTACATGAGTAGCAATACCCATGGAAAAGTTATCTATTCCCATATTCCTGTCTTCCATGTGTCTTGCATTGTGAAGCCATATGCCCAAACTTGTGACATGAAAAGCATCTTCCATTGAAGCCTCCTTGTCTTGACCTCATTGGTCTCCTAGTCTCTCTTGACCTATTCTGATTGTTGTTCCATATGTATCTTCTTTGTGCATTGTTCCTATTTTTGTTGAACTTTCTATTGTCCAACTCATCCTCAGATGTCTCACTTTCACTTACACTATCTTCTTCTTCTGAAGTTTCTTCAGAACTTGAGGTTGACTTTTCTTCTTGTTTCTTTTGAACCTGTTCAAATCCAAGACCTATTTTGCTTGATGTAGGCTTTTGTATGTTGATGAACTTATCCAAGTTCTTTGAGCTATTTTTGAACCCTTTTAGCTTGAATTTGGAGTCTTCTAAATATTTTCTGAGTAGTGCCACTTCTTGTGCTAACTTTTCACATTCTAAGGTCTTTGCTTCTAACTTATCCTTGAACCTTTTTGCCTTAGCCTTTGATTTTTCTAAATCCTCTATAAGCAATCTTCTCTCTTCATCACATTCTTGAAACTGAATTTCAAGTTTAGAGTGTTGTTTTCTTACCTTCTTTACCATGTCAAGGGCATAAATAAGTTCTCCCTTGAGATCATATCCATTCTCTTCTGAATATTCCTCTATTTGCTTACCTTTGTCCACATATTTATTTTCTATTGACTTGTCTTCTGTAGGATCATCTACTCCTTCTTCTAATGCCATTAGAATATTCTCTTCTGGTCCTTCAAGTGTATCTTCATATTCATCATCATTGAAACTATAACCATCCCTTGTACAACTATCTTCAAGATGTCCAAAGTTACCACATCTAAAACACTTGAGAATTATTGGAGTCCTTTTCTTAACTTGTTCTTTTTCTTCAATCATAAAAAGAACTTCATCTCTATCATTGTCTGAAAGACTAGCATCACTATCACTTGAGTACTTACTTGCCTTATCCGCATAGTAGCTCCTCTTTTGCCTTTGAAAGAACTTTTTCCTTGTCTACTTTGTCCATCCTTGCTTTTCTTTTTGTGCCTATATATGATTCCCTATTTTTGTGATCCTATTTTTCTTCACCATTGTTATTCTTGGCTTCTTGACAGTCTGTTGCAAAATGTCCATACTTTCCACAATTGAAACATTTAACAGATTTTAGATCTCTGGATTTTCTATAGTCCTTATCTCTTCTACCATAATTAGCTTCTTCATCACTGGATGACTCATTACTTGATTCTTGCTTCTTACCCTTTGTCTTTTTGATTGCTTTGAATGTTGCTTCCTTCTAGAGAATAGGATATTTTGTTCTTATCTCAAATGTTGTGAGCATACCAAGCAACATATCTCTTGTCAAAGTATCACTATCTATTGATGTTTCTATAGCAGAAACCTTTTCACTAAATCTTTTTGGAAGAGTTCTTAAGATTTTATCACAAACATCAGATTCATCAATCTTCATTCCAAGTCCTTTCATATCATTAACAACCTCATCAATTCGAAGTAGATAAGCACTAATGTTTTCCTCATCCTTCATTCTTAAGTCTTCAAATTGTCCTTTGAGATTTCGTATCTTTGCTTTCTTGACACCTTTATCTCCTTCATATATATTTTGCAGCTTATCCCACATTTCTTTTGCAGTTTGACAATGCATAACTTTCATAGACTCTGTTCTACGCAAACCTCTCAAAAGTGCATTCATTGCTTTTGAATTGTAATGTTGTAGGAGCTTACCTTCCTTATCTATAGGAGGATTAATCAAGGGATCGTATCCAAATTCAACTGCTTCCCAAATTTCATTGCCAAGTGCCATCAAGTAAATCTTCATCACCATACTCCAATATATATAGTCACTGCCATCAAATACTGGTGCTGAATTATTTGAGGACACATCCTTAGAATCCATTGTGTTCTTGTTAGCTTCTCCTTCAAGTTGTTAAACTCTTTTGAAGGAACCCACTCTGATACCAATTGAAGAACACAAGCTTATACTGAGAGAGGGGGTGAACAGTATAAGACCACTTTTTACTTTTTCTTTCCAAATCAATATATGCAATGTATAGATAGCAATATCAACAATAATAATCAAAGCAATGCATAAAACACCACACACAATAGAGACACCACAATTTACATGGTTCACCCAATGTGGGCTACTCCACGGAGAAAATATTTCACTAAAATTTCCTCAATCAACTTCTTGGGAATCCTTTCCCTATTACAATGTTTATGGACCTCTATCCAAAGGAGATACTAATCCCCTATATCAAGTTCATGGATCTCTATCCATAGGAGAACTCTTTCTCCTCTGCTCTGGTTGGTGATCCTCTAGAAGACAACCGCCTCCTCTACACTGGCTTGTGGATCTCTCTCCACTGAAGACTCTTGTCCCCACTCAGAAGACCTATCCTCACTACCCTGGCTAATGGATCTCTATCCACTGGAGACTACTATCCTCTCTGCTCTATCACCTCCAAAGCTCTATCTCAAGTTTGTACTAAACATAGTCCTTCGGTCTAGTACAACTCTGCTCAATATCTATCTCTGGTCTAGTACAAACCTATCCTCAAATCTGCACCAAAATCTACTCTCAAATCTGCATTAAACATAGTTCTTTAGTCTAGCACAAATTTATCTTCGATCTCTGTCTTCAAGCCTTACCTCAAATCTTGACTCAACTCTGCTAGATCTGCCCCAAACCTTAACTCAAGGTTTGAACAAATCAATCAACTCTACTCACAAGTCTTCTCAAAGACTTGTCTCAAATCTGTCTTGTAAGCTTCCACAAAAGCTCACACTAATCTGTCCACAAGTCCTCTCTAGAAGACTTGCTCAAATATGCTCAACAAGTCCACACAAAACTTGTTCAAATATGCTCAACAAGTCCACACATAACTTGTTCAAATTTGCTCAACAAGTCCACATAGAACTTGTCCTAATCTGCTCAACAAGTCCACACATAACTTGTCCAAATCTTCTCAACAAGTCCACACAAAACTTGTCTAAATCTGCTCAACAAGTCCACACATAACTTGTCTAAATCTGCTCAACAAGTCCACACAAAACTTGTCTAAATCTGCTCAACAAGTCCACATAGAACTTGTTCAAATCTGCTCAACAAGTCTACACAAGTCCACACATAACTTGTCTAAATCTCATAGAAACATAAAGAGAATTGTTAGAGACTCAATATGCTCTATACTCATCACAATGCTCAATCACTTTCAATCACTCTCTTAGAAACATAAGGAGAATTGTTAGAGACTCAATATGCTTCAAATTCAACTCAATGCTCAATCACTTTCTCAACTCAATTCAGAATATAGAATAGTTTGTTTTATGAAACTTGAACAATCACTTCACACATCCACTTGACTAGGCTCAACCAACTCTACTCAACCAATCACTCAATGAAACACTCCTTTCTCACAAACCCTAGTCCAAGCATGTAAACACCAACTCAAAATGTTCCCAACAATGCTCAACAATAAATCTCACATAACAATGATACTCATGATCTTTTCAAACCTTCGCCAACCTAGTTCAAGTTCTTCACACCATCAATGGCTTCAACAACAATGCTAATCAAACAAGGTTTCAATAACAACTCTTTATTCCAGAAAACCTTGAAGCATTAACTCAAACATACTTAATAAGGAAACCCTAATCAAGTCCTTTTCACTCCAAACTTATTTTTCAGAAAACCAACCAATCAACTTAACTATGGAAGAATGTGCTCATACCTTTTTCTTGATGATAAGGAATAGACCTCACAAATCTGCCACAACCATAAACACTTCTTTGCCAAACTCAAGAAGGTTAGAAGATAAAATATTATTCCAATATTTCCTTAAAGATATTCCTTGGACCAAAATATAATCAATGCCTTATTTCTTCCTTTTTTCAATTACACTCAACAAATCATACATAACAAAATACTTGGATATACCTTATCAACTCCAATCTTAGAATAGTGACCAACACCCTAATATATCAACCACTCTTAAAATAATATCCACCACCATAGGATATTAACCACTCTTAATAATATTCAACACTATAGAATATCAACCAAACACTTTTCACTCCACACAAAACCTTTGAGCAAACAATATTAAAAATTTAATTTTGCCAAAACTTATAACTCCCTTGCAACCTTAGAACCAAATAATAAACATGCAAAATTAATTTTTAAATTGCCCAACTAAACTTCCAAAAATTTTGGAGATCAAATATTCTGCATACCTTGTACTCCCCACAAAAAGGGGATTCGGCGTGACTCGATCCGCCGTCTCCTCTAGCCTAAGCGCTAGGCGCTTGGGCACTCACCGCGTGGGCTACGAAGGCCCACGTGAAGGAAGGATAAAGACCTTCCTCTTATGCCTTCAACACTCCTCTTCTCACACGAAAATCGTGTTTTCTCTCTCCCTTGGTCGCAACGCTGATTACTATGCTCGCACGATCTTCTAAGGCATGGTGAATATTAATGAGGTGGGTGCTCCCCCTTATATACTTGATTTGACATTCCTCCTCACGTCGACGCTTTTCGAAATTGGATTTTTGAATTTCAAATCTAAAACCCACTCTAGGGTTTTAACCTTAACTTCAATTAATTTATAATTAATTTAAATAACTTTTCAAGTTAAGTAAATTAACTAATAAATTAATTTAAAAAATATAATTGACTTTAAGCTTCCTTAGTATAATAAAATTATTATACTTTATTTTCCAATGGTTTTTATGAAAAACCTTTTATTTTCTCCTTCAATGGTTTTAATGGAAAACCTTTTATTTTCTCCTTCAATGGTTTTAATGGAAAACCTTTTATTTTGCTCCGTCAGGGTTTTAATGAAAAACCTTTTTGGTCATGCTTCATAAGACATTATGAAACTCTTTTGGAACCAATCAATTGCATTCCTTTTGACATCAATGACAACTCAACTTTGCTTACAAACTTGCTCAAATTGCCAACACCGTCCACCATTGCTTTTAAGAAATAGAGGAAAAACCTACATTTGATCTCAAATTTTTATCCTCATTTTTTAGAAAGCTTAGTCCTTTGAGGAGGTGGATTCTTCAAATAGGTTTAAATCTTGAGAGGGGCTTGGCTCTCCAAGATATGGTTCTTGGAGCTCATACAAATCTTCAATGACTTAAAATTACACATCTTCAAGGATATATAAATGACAACCCCATAAATAAGGCTTAGCTTTCCAAGGTGTGGTTCCTGGAGCTAGTACAAATCTTCAATAACTTAATGATATGCATATTTGAGGATATGTAAGTGATAACCCAAAAAATAATTAAGATTGATTGTGGATGGATTGATTTTGGGTCATGGAAATCATTGTGCTTTGGCAAGTAATCATATAAGTGTGTTAGCTCATATGTGAAGCCCTTTCGATGATCTCTATAAACTTATTTTGCCATAAGTGACCATTTGGATCATTTCACGAATAATCATATTTTAAAATCGTTGATTGATGATTGCTTGTAAATTCATGTCAATTTGTGTGCTTCATGTCTAATACCATTTCTTAAAGATGAGTTCATGCTAATTTCTTAATTGACACTCATGACCTTGATGGTGCCAAGGAGCTTATTTGTTTTGTTTGTTAAGTTGTTTTGGTTACAATATTTAAGGAGCATTCATTAGGTGGGAAAGTAATGTATTCCTTGAATATTTGCACATTCATTTGCCACTTGGTAGGGCGGTTAAAGAGATATTTATGAGCTATTGGAAGTGAAAAACAAAATGTTGTAATACTATCTTCCTAGCCCTCCAATGTTTTTAAGAAGAGATGTTGAAACATGCAAACCTACTTGATAGGCCCTTTGGCAACTTTTTAAAAAAATTATAATATAATAGATAGGTTGTGAAGTTGTACATTTGCCATTAGAAATAGTATGATTAATTAACTATGGTAAGGGCCTATTTTTCTTATCCTCACTTATGTAAAAGCATCTTATTTGATTGTTGTAATCATCATGTACAATCTTCAGCTAGTCATCAAATTATTTATCCATTCCTATTTTACAAATTCTTCCTTATCTCAATGTCTCCCTTTCTTTTTATTTTCAACACTTTGTACTTTGAAATGTTGGATTCTCTAATATTCAACATGAGACTCACTAATTCTATAAATTTTAAGGGTTTCCAATTGGAAACAAACATTTATAACCCTCCTATCCTTAAAAAAAATTCTTAACACAATGATAAAGACGACTTTTTTTTAATTGTTAAAGATGTAAAAAAGTTCAATTTTTTTAACTAATTGCAAGTTTTTCCCAATTGATTTTTTTTTAATTTCCTTAATGCTATTATGCCAATCCTTAGTATCATTCCAATGCTATGTTACTTAGATAAATAAGTTTCATTCTTAGAATACTTTCCAACAAACGATACACTGAAATGTAAAATGTGAACTAAATGATTGCCTAAATATAACTCCAAAATCCACATTTCGCCTTCATATTTACCTCCTTTAGATATATTAAATGTTTTATGATATTATGTCTCTTTTAGCATATCTCCAATCAATGTTCATCACTTACCACTTCTTAATTGATATCAAGACGCTAGTTTCAAGTTGATGATTGTATGTAATTTTTTTGAGTAACAATTTAAAAACAAAACCATACATAGCCCACTCATGGACCTTTGCATGGTGATTGAAGTCTTCCCTTCAAATCTTTTGGATTTCCAATTCAAATTGTTATCTATGATACAATAAATATAAACATAGATAAACTCAAGCTTAATGAGATTATATTTGGTTCATAATTTGATTACATATCTCATCACTATTGTTCTCAACTTTTACCACCTTGGCAATTCAAACACTACTCATTTGAAGATAAACTCAAGATAAATATCTATGATACAAATCTTTTGGATTTCCAATTCAAATTGTTATCTATGATACAATAAATATAAAAATAGATAAAGTCAAACTTAATAAACTAAATGATTGCCCAAATATAACTACAAAATCCACATTTAGCCTTCATATTTACCTCCTTTAGATATATTAAATGTTTTATGGTATTGTCTTTTTTAGCATATCTCCAATCAATGTTCATCACTTACCACTTCTTAATTTATATCAAGATGCTAGTTTCAAGCTTAGTTATCAAATTCGTCGAATTTTATCTATAAAATTTGAAATTCGTCGAATTCAAAGCTTTAACAAATAAATTTGGGGCAGGAAAAAAACTAAACATAAAAAAGTATAAAAAAAATTACAATCCATCATTGACAGTTGAAAAATAAAACTCAAGTTCAAGCAAAGTTACAATATGGTAAAATCTTTTACCTCTAAAATATAAAATATATATCAATGTGAAAGGGATAAAAAAAATTCTTCAGATCCACATCTTGCACAAATTATGTTGGATGCATGATTTTTTTAGAATGAATTTATCACTTGATTTTTTATTATAATTGATAGAAAACTTATAATTTATCTTTAAAAAAATTATTGATTTAAACATTTGAAAATCTTCTCATTTGTTAAAAAATTACTATGTTTAGATAAAGTTATAAAAATGTTTATATTTTTAAAAATATTTTAAAGTATATATTTGAAAAAAATATATTAAAATCAAATATTATAATTTTGTATCTTTGATTTTTAAATTTTATATAAAAATAAAAAATAAAATTATTTCAAAAAATATATATGCATTTATAATAATTGAATTTTATTTCGAATTTTTAAACATGTCGAATTTTTTTCGAACTTCAAAAGTGTCGAACTCGAATACAAACTCGAACTTGATAACTAAGGTTTCAAGTTAATGAATGTATGTAATTTTTTTGAGTAACAATTTCAAAACAAAATCATACATAGCCCACTCATGGACCTTTGCATGGTGGTTGAAGTCTTCCCTTCAATCTTTCGGATTTCCAATTCAAAATGTTATCTATGATACAATAAATATAAAATAAATAAACTCAAGCTTAATGAGTTTATATTTGGTTCAGAATTTGATTAGACGTCTCATCACTATTATTCTCAGCTTTTACCACCTTGGCAATTTAAACACTACGCATTTGCTAATAACATTACCAACAACATAATGTGGTAACTAACTTTAGCAAAACAACATAATTGGTTGTAGCCGTGAGGAATGATTTCTAAATTTGTTGTAGAAATAGAACACATTTTGATTTGGGTATTTACTTAAAATGATGGATTGTAAATGTAAAAATAATGGATTGATGATATTGAAAAGGTGGGCGGAAGGCGGGAAAAAAATGAGCTCTGGCGATTTTTTCCTCTGAACTAGGGTTTCTGGAACTTCGAAAAATCTAGGGCATCAGTTGGATTGCAGAAGTGCCTTTGGGGTACGGTGGATCTGAAGGCTAGATTGGTGCCCCAGAAGGGTCCAATGGGGACTTCTCCGGCTCCTTTTCTAGAGAGTAGCAGCTCATACGCAGATTTGTTTAAAGAAAATTCTCCTCCAAAG